>JAECUM010005195.1:0-106893 GCA_016617855.1 Megalonaias nervosa
AGTTGTATGTATATATATATATATATATATATATATATATATATATATATATATATATATATATATATGACCTCATTACTTAGATTTTCATGCCATTTTTGCAATTTTTAAAAATTTTCAGCAGTTTTAAATTTTGTGGACCTTCAAAATTGATAAGGGGAGAGGTCCTGTACATTATCAGGAAATCATATTCAGTTGAGAGGTTTATGCTTTATCAAGAAATCATTGCGATCAGTGAAGAGGTTCTGTATTTTATCAAGAATTCATTGTGAACAGTTGAGAGTTCCTGTGCTTTATCAAAAAATCATTGTGATTGGTTGAGAGATCTTGTGCTTTATCAGGAAATTATCCTTGAGAATTTTTCTTTAATTTTGACCTTGTGTCTTCAGTTCTGAAAGCATTGTACATGTACTTGCAATGAAATATTATCCAGGACGTGTGTGAGGAAACTCAAAGGTTCAAGATATTAAGAATAATTCCATCCAGTTTCCATTAGCTTCTTCTTGATTAAGAAGGAATTATAAAATGTGATATTTATACAACCAGTTATAAAAGTTTAAATTTTACCCAAAGAAGATGTTGGTAACTCAGAAAAGCTATTTTATCTCTATTGATCATAAACCAGAAGAGCTTGTGTGATGGACTTCTGTCCATCAGTTGGCATCATTTACAACAGGTTTGTTATCACTACACCTTCTAAGCCATTTTGACAATTTTTTAATTATTTTTCATAAATGAATGGTTATGTTGACATGGATTCATATAAAAAGACTTCTTATGATGTCTGGTTGGTCCTAAATGAAATGGTGCTGATCTGATATCCAATATGGCAGCCATGGTGGCCATTTTGTAAATCTTGCTGTGACTACTCCTACTGAACGAATGGTCGTATCAGTATGGGGTCTTCACTAAAACATTTTTGTATCTAGTTGATCCTAAAATGAAAATGGTGAAAAATGTGACATCCAAAATTGCTTGTGTGGAAGACATTTTGAAAATCTTGTTATCACTACTCTGTCTGTCTGGATGTTCATATTGATATTGGGTTATTTCCAAAATAAGTTATAATGTATAGTAGGTCCTAAATGAAAATTTTGATGATTTGATATTAAATACAACTGTCATAGAAGCCATCTTTAAAAATCTTATCACTACTGCTGTCACACAGAAAGTTGTGTCAACATTTGCACCAGAACAATTTTTATGGTATCGAGTTGGTCCTAAATGAAAATGATGCTGATCTGACAGCCATTATGGACACCATGGTGGCCATCCTGAAAGTCACAAAGCTATATAATCAGTAAATATGTGCATTGAGAATGTCATCTCACAAGATAGGTGGTCTCTCATGATAGTGGTCTTTCAAGACAGGTTTTTACTGTATTACATGATACACGCAAACATGAATCACAGTAAATTGATATCTTCAGAAAGTGTTTCGTTTTTTTCAGGCACCAGTCTAAAGCCAAACACAAGCTGATTTCATTGTCAGCCAAACCAATGTTCCTAAACAATTCTAATGGTATCATTTTATGAAATAATTCTCCGATGAATACAGTATTTTTCAATTAAATAAGCCAAGGGATTTATGTATTTGGTGAAAAGATAGGCTTGCTTGATCTTGTTACTTAATTAAAAAAAACTTAAATAAGATTTGCTGACATTTTGGGGGAAGGCTTATTGTTGAATAGGGTCTTTAAGTTGGTTATTTTCAAGAAACAACACAACTATGGCCTATAACAGTAGGGCTACTGCTGATATTTTGGGGGAAGGCTTATTGTTGAATAGGGTCTTTAAGTTGGTTATTTTCAAGAAACAACGCAACTATGGCCTATAACAGTAGGGCTACTGTACAGACTTGTTTATAAGTCGAGTCCAACTGCAAGCAACATAAAATATAGTGCTGGAAGATCAGGGTCCCTGTTGTTTATTCAGCTGCAGACTACTAATAAAAACCCAGATCTGCCATTGTGGTATCTGAATCTGTGTTGTTTGCAGTTGGACTCAATTTACAAGCAATTACAGTAGAACTTGTCTTGATAGACCATCCCTTCTGCCAAAAAATTATGGTCTCTCAAGACAAGTGGTCTCTCATAACAAGTCATAACAGTTCAATCCCCGGCCAAATCATGCTAAAGACATAAAAAGGGTACTAACAGCTGCCTGGCTTGGTGTTCAGCATTAAGAGGTTAGTGTTAGGACTGGTCTGCTGGTGTCAGGATAATGTGACTGGGTGGGACATCATGCTACATGTCTGCGGCATGATGCCCCAGTGCTAGATCTCACTATAAACTGTCACACTGCAGACATTGTAGTGATATGACCAGAAATTTTTAAAGCTACATTAAAAATCCAAATCGCACACACACACACACAGAGGTCATAACAGTGTATCGTTAATAAATCTGTGCATTGAGAATAAGGTCTCTCAAAACAGGTGGTCTCACATTAAAGTGGTCTTTCAAGACAGGCTTTACTGTGTATACAGTAGTCTTTTTGTTTACCATTTCAGATAATATTAGATGTTAACCCCATATTTAATTTTCAGTTTAATTTCCTTTCATAACTTCCATATCGTTTAATTCAAAATGAATCAGATGTATATGTTCTCTGTTCTGCAGAACATAAAATAATTTATTATGGAAATTTTTTCCAGTTCTAATCTTGAATCTCTAATTTTAAATGCAGCACTTGCAATATGATATTTAAAAAGATATTTTTGGAGGATGTTCATGCTGTTGAAGCATATTTAGAACAATTCCATCTAGTTTGCAGATTTAAGCTTTCTTGATTATGATGGAATTTAGAAATATGTTGTTGGTTACCTTAAGTTATAAAAAAGTTAATTTATTCCTTTTGTCCAGAAAGAAAGGACATTATGTGTCCATACAATTTTTTTTGTTACTGTATTCAGAAAAATATTTCAATTATTGAAGAACCAATATTCATCTTTTTATAATCTGTTAGTAGTGCATATATTGTGTAATGTTTTGCATTTAACAGATACCCACAAACCTCAATCATGGTGAATTGAGGTCTTCAGGAAGTGTTTGATTGTCAGTGTACCAGTCTAAAGTCATGCACAAATTGATTTCATTGTCAGCCAAACCAGTCTGGTAGAAATCACAGAAAGATGATAATTGATTATCTGATCATGTGACTGCCAAAATGTTCACCTGCAGGATTCTTTATTGTTTAATTAATTAATTCACCATCAGTTTTTATCCTAAGTTATTGCACATTTTCTAATGAAATTCTAAAATCGTCATAATATTTCATTTATTGAAATTTCCGCCAGTCTTAATGTTGCTGTAATTTAATATTGGTCGATGGTACTGGTCTTGTGTTTTATGTATTGAAATCTTCCAGAACAAATTCTGCAGTAATTCTTGATTCTTAAATTATTCAAGCCATTGTTGCAATAAAATTTATTTTTTTGCACTTGTTAAAGGAAGTTTGAATCTTTGGAGAATTTCATTTTATTTGCAGATTTAGAACCTTTGTAAAGATTACCTTAGGACAAACTTGTTTTATAATGCAGCAGGATAAATAATCACATACTGATCTTTCACAGTACAAGTTTCACATTAACTTATGTAGCATGCAATTAAACAAAACTAGGAGCTTTCAATCCAAGTTTTTCCTTGACAGAGACTCATTGTAGCATACACTTCTTGTGAATATTACCAAGCTAATGCTTCCAGAGATGGATAGCATTGCAGCAAAGACATTGAATTTTTGTATATATGCTTTCTTCTTAAATATCTAGAGTCAGTTAAAAGAATTATTCCCACACTTAACAGAATGGTGCCAACACAATTGATGATGATGATAATTATTTGTATATGCCCACTGTAAGGTCGAGTCATTGATGTTATGATGTCCATCCATGTGTTTCTTATTGTTTTTCCATATAATGAGTTGACTACTCCATCATCTGCTGTTAACAATCTTTGTAAATTGGTTGCGTTTAGGGCAAGAAAGAAGCCTATCGGTTTTGGGTTGGAAAGACTGAAAGAAGAAAAGTGGTTTCTGTACAAAAAGATTAGTTCTGCATCATGCATTTAAACCAAACTTTGTGGCTTGCACTTGGGATAAGAAAGAAGCCTATCAGTTTGGGGGTCATTAGGTTAAGGTCAAGGTCACTGACTGGTTTGCACTGAGGGTAATAAAGAAACCTATTGATTTTGGGGGCTGATACTCAGAAATCATTGTTATGGTTATTCTAATAACATAACTGATGGTTTATGCACAGTAGGTTTAGTTCAAGACACTTAACCTTGGTTATTAAAATTTTTAAAGCACTAAAATAATGTTCAAGTTCTCATTTTGGAAACCAGGTTACTCTGCAAACATCAACATGTGATAGTGTACATAATGTCAGATAGTGATCAGTTTGTTGGAACTGTGAAAAATCCATTCCATAGAGTTTTTGGATTGGTGTATCATTGGATTGTTTTATGATGGAAATTGTCACAAATTGACTGATCTAATGGACTGGAAAAATCAACTGGTCTGCATCTGAAATTACTTGGCCCCTGACCTCAGACCACCACAATTTTCAGCCCCCACAGGAGAAAAGAGGAAATCTTTTTTCTGAAACTGTAGTTCAGGATGATGTCAACAATTTTTCATATACTATATGTATTTGCAAGCTTGTAACTTTACTTTTCTGAAAAAAATTGTAGTTACTGACTATAATGATGGGAAAATAAGGATTATTTTAATAAGTTATCTTGAAAGAATGACTTGTAGTACATGACATCAGACTTGGTCATTAATAGGTGCCATTATCAGTAAGTTGTATTTTTATGTGAATTTGTCAAATGATGACCAGGTAGCTGTCTTACCCTCAGTGTCTTTCAGAAAATTGTGCCATTTATAAAGGATTTTTAAAAATCTGTTTTATAGTCATTGGCACTAATTCAGTTTAAACTGATTCAGAATAGTTCATTTGTATGTCCTATTAATTTTTTTTTTTAAAACAAGCTGTGCAGCTTGATAAAGCATGTAAACCATGGGTGTCAAATGAGTTTGCTATGACGGGCCAGATTTTATATAAATGTACTTCACTCAGGCCATGCCTATCATGAACTATGTATTCTAAATTCAAATTTGACACTAACAAGAAACCTGGTTTGTGGTTTGTGGATGGGACTGATGAGTCTGGCCCATGGGACAAATGTTTGATATCCCTTATGTAACCACTGAACTATTTATTTTTTTAACATTGGGTAATAATGGTGAATCAGATTGTACAAAAAAGTATGTAGTTTTATTTTGTGATCAGCATCACTGACTTGGGGACATGTGGAATGGCAAAGTAATTGTCCCTGATGTTTTGTGTCCTGAGGGGGACGATCATTAAATTTGGAGTGTCCATCCAGCATTCAGTAGATCCAACTTTCCTTCCACCTGACTTTCATTTCTGATTATTAGACCTACCCACTTTCTTTCCCACAAAATAAATCTCTTCGTGATTATTCAATTAAACCAGATTTAGTATGCTTCTTGATATTGATGAGCCCTTGGACAGGTTTGATTGTCAGCTTTCTCTTAATTGTTTGGCAGATTTATAGCCCTTGATTATCATACACACCTAGTCTCTTTCCCACATAATAAATGCCTTGATTATTATTCAGTTTAAAGCAGATTTAGTTTGCTTCTTGATACTGATGACACCAACAAAAAGCTTGAAAGATAATCTGTTGGAATTGTTCATTCAGTGGAGTAGAGAGCTGGATATAGCAACTGACTGTCAGCCCCACCCACTTTTGTTTCCTCAAAATAATTCCCATAATTATTAGGTTTGACCAAATTTGGTGTGCAAGTTGATTTTTTTTATTTTTGAGGCTGTAGCTGACTTTGTCAGCATTCTTCATAATTTAGTGGAGTTGTAGTCCTCAATTGTCAGACATCCCCACTTTGTTTCCATTCAGTAACTTGAATAATTATTATTGGACTCGGACCAAATATTATAGGCAGCTTAATATTGCTTAACATTCTTAAGGCCAACAATAAACAGGAGCCATCAGTTCCAAGAATTTGATTATTCTTTTAGCTACGATCATGATGTAGCTACATTGATTCTTAAATAACATGGAAAAGGTTATTTTACCTACTTTTTAACTATATGTGTTTCACGCAGTTCATAGTTTTTTTGTAAATATTGCAAAAAGTAGAGGCATAAATTTTGACCACCAAGCTATATCATTAGTTGTCTGTGGTATTATTGTGGTTTACAAAATTCTTAGATTTTGAAAAATTCAAATTCAGCTTGCATAAATTATCAGACAGGAATATAAACTTATTGTTCATAAAAGAAAATTTAATGAAATAAATGATGCAATGAAACCATTTGGATGCCATTTATTTCTGCTGCTTGTGGTTTTAGGAACCATGAAAAGGCTGAAACAGGGCAATGCCTTTAAAAATTGCACTGCAAGGTAACCAGTCTTAATCAATTAAATGCTCAATTTAGCATCAGTCAGTGTTAGATAGATGTATTGTGGTTCATATCAAAGTCAGATTAAACTGTGGGGACTGTTTGATAGATTTATTTTGAATTATCTCTTTTATTGATCCAGTGAACTAACCTTCATTTAAACCCTAGAGATGCAGCCTGTAATTCCATTGTTATTTATTTATATATAATTTACATACCTGTGGTATATAAAGCACTGTACAGGAATCCAGCTCATGCATGCATGCAGCTCATGATCCATGTACCAAGTAGGAACACTTGAATCTCTGGAGGTCAGTTCTTCTGGAGACATGCATACACATTTTGCTGCTGTATACATGGTAAGTTTGTTGTCTTTTTTTATGCATGTTTTTCATTGGAACATAAATTTTTATGTATTGTATTCAATGTAGCTAAAACTATAATCTGTCAGTCTTCCAAGGATAGGATAGCATTAATTGTGGATTGCGGGGAGTGGTCACACTTTTTAGTTCAAGTAACACTGACTGTTCATATGCTTTGTAATCATGATTTATTGGAAGAAGTTTGTGGAAATTTTCAGAATGGAATTGCAAGGCCAAATTCAGAGTCTGTCATTAAAGTTTGGGCCCAGAGCCCAGGGCCCTTATACCAGATAACTGGGTCTGGGCTACCTCAAGTTATAATTACCATGAATTGTTTAAAATATTTTCAAACTATAAAAAAATAATATAAAACATTTCACAAAGAAAAAATTAATTATGAGTGAGATATTGCAAGGAAGGAGACAAGTCCTACAGCTAACAGTTTTACATTAAAGTGCCGTCTCTGAACCACAGAATGTAAACTGGTACTTTTCTGGTAATTTTTATGGCCAAATATCAGAGGTTGAGATACATGGGACCTTAAATTTATTAAAAAAAACAACAAAAATGGGCATTTTATTATTTCAAAAACTGAACTTCATGTTGAAAACATTTTCCATTGACAGATTGTAAAAAAGCTTGGAAACCCTGGAAAATATATGGAAAAGGCTAGAAACCCTAGAACATATCTCCGCTAACTCATTGTCCATGGACATCACAGACTTTCTCCATAGAATGTGTGTGAGTACCATGGCAAATACATGTAGGTGGAAAACATGAACTTAGTTTATTTTTTATCAAGGTTTTAGCTTAATGTTTTTCCTTTAAGTCTGGAAAAACACAGGTAAACAGCATTGCCATATGAACATTGATCTCATTACAAATGGATGCCTGCAACTATGAGGTTACAAAGCAAGGGAAAAAGTCATGTGACCTCTCTAATCTAATCCAGTCATTTCAGATACAAGTGGAAGGAAAGTCAGACATTTTCTTCACCATCTATGCATTTTTCTACTAAGTCAGTTATGACGGAGAATAGACAAATAATTATGAAAGAAAAACATGGACACTGAGCAGATGTAAACATACTTCGTGCCTATTGCTAGGGGATAATGATGGTGAGTTTTATTCATATTTTACCATATCTTTATGGAAATGCATAATGCTCAACAACCTTTCACTTTTGCTGGTAACTACACGATTAACATAATGTATTCATGCCAGTTTCACAAAATGAGTTAAGAGTTAATATGAAGTTTTATGGAGCAGAAGAAATTGCACATGTAACTTAACGCAAGAAAGCAATCCAGTATTAATGCACTTTTTCTGTCAATTCCTTATAAGTGAACTAACAAAAAAGATATTGCATCTATTCAAATCATGAGGTCTCAATGAAGTTTATATGAGGCAATAATTTAATAATAATTATAGTAATAATAATAATAATAATAATAATAATAATAATAATAATAATTATTATTATTATTATTATTAGCTAAGAAATGAATTACCTTGAGGTCTCACATCTTGTCAGTGTACACAGTCAATCATAATCACTAAAATATAGATAAAAACAAATGTGAATTTAATAACCGCAGAAATTCTAGCAGAATGTCAGCACAGGTTTCTGCATGCATAACTTGAGCATGAATATTTTTCAGCCTGTTCATGAATTTTGTAGAAATGTTGAGTCATTTTCTATGGGCAGGATGTAATATGACTAACCTATGGACAGTAAATGTTTTCCAACCTCTCATTGTGAGGGATTTTCAGTGTAAAGAATTGTTAAGTTTGTCCACAGTCTTTTTCTGTTTCTGTATTTCATGGGGGAAAAAAACATGGAATCTGCATGGAAATTGTACCAGCATAAGGTTGCCAAGTTTGGAGATCTTGGAAGCAGAGACTCTTGCTATTGAGAACTCTTGTGTGAACCACAGATCAAGACCAGAGACTCTTGCTATTGAGAACTCTGTGTCAGCCACGGATCAAGACCAGAGACTCTTGCTATTGAGAATTGTGTCAGCCACATATCAAGACCAGAGACTCTTGCTATTGAGAACTCTTGTGTGAACCACAGATCAAGACCAGAGACTCTTGCTATTGAGAATGCTGTCAGCCACAGATCAAGACCAGAGACTCTTGCTATTGAGAATTGTGTCAGCCACAGATCAAGACTGGAGACTCTTGCTATTGAGAACTGTGTGTCAGCCACGGATCAAGACCAGAGACTCTTGCTATTGAGAATTGTGTCAGCCACATATCAAGACCAGAGACTCTTGCTATTGAGAACTCTGTGTCAGCCACGGATCAAGACCAGAGACTCTTGCTATTGAGAATTGTGTCAGCCACATATCAAGACCAGAGACTCTTGCTATTGAGAACTCTTGTGTGAACCACAGATCAAGACCAGAGACTCTTGCTATTGAGAATGCTGTCAGCCACAGATCAAGACCAGAGACTCTTGCTATTGAGAATTGTGTCAGCCACAGATCAAGACTGGAGACTCTTGCTATTGAGAACTGTGTCAGCCACAGATCAAGACTGGAGACTCTTGCTATTGAGAACTCTGTATCAGCCACATATCAAGACCAGAGACTCTTGCTGTTGAGAATGCTGTCAGCCACAGATCAAGACCAGAGACTCTTGCTATTGAGAATTGTGTCAGCCACAGATCAAGACTGGAGACTCTTGCTATTGAGAACTCTGTATCAGCCACATATCAAGACCAGAGACTCTTGCTGTTGAGAATGCTGTCAGCCACAGATCAAGACCAGAGACTCTTGCTATTGAGAACTGTGTCAGCCACAGATCAAGACTGGAGACTCTTGCTATTGAGAATTGTATCAGCCACAGATCAAGACTGGAGACTCTTGCTATTGAGAACTCTGTCAGCCACAGATCAAAATCTATTGAGAACTGTGTCAGCCACAGATCAAGACCAGAGACTCTTGCTGTTGAGAACTGTGTCAGCCACAGATCAAGACCAGAGACTCGTGCTATTGAAAACTCTGTGTCAGCCACAGATTGAAACCAACCATGGCTGGTGGGACTCTAGATTTCAGAGGATGTTTCCAACAGAATTATGCATAAAAAAAATAGGACAATTGAGAGAATTATTAGGTTAACTGTCATGATATGACCAAATTACTCACCCCAGATCTGTGTCTGTGCATTTGCACTGTTTAATTTGCTTTCAGAGTTGCCAACAGCTACCTGAATTCTTTCCATTTTTTTATATTCTTGCAGTGTTCATTTGAATAATGCACAAAATCCAATGTAAAAATTGAAAGGTTATAATGACATCATTGGGTGTGGTCAGCAAAGCTATATCATTAATATTTTAGTCTCTTTTCATCAATTGTATTCTACTTATGCTGTCTGTACACATCAGCAGTACTGATGGGGGAAAACACAGTGGGATTTGTTTGTTTTATTGATCTTCCCTTAGCCAAATGAACTATTGACATTAGGAATTTGTTTCTGTTAGCATTTGCTTTTTGCATCTCCAATTCAGAATGTCGGAATCTTCCACTGATAATTGCTTTATATGTATTATTTCAAAATGAAATCCTATCATGGTTGTCAGTGAAGCTGAAGAGATAATTGCGTCTGCAGGTAATTTTGTCGAGCTCACCTTGGAGAAGGTTCACCATAGCATGGACTTTTTGCTTCCATCTGTCTGTCCATTTTAAGTTTATAATGTTGTAAAACGGTGACACTGCTATAACATGGAACCAATTTAACCCAGCTTCCCATAAATGGCCCCACTTTAACCCAGCCCCCCAAAAATGGTCCCACTTGAACCAGTTTCTCCGAAATGGCCCCAATTTAACTAGGCTTCCCAAAAATGGCCCCACCTTAACCCATCTCCCCAAAAATGGCCTGACTTTAGCCCAGCTTCTCAAAAATGGCCCCACTTTAACCCAACTTCCCAAAAATGGCTCCACTTTAACCCAGCTACCCAAATATAGCCCCACTTTAACCCAGCTCCCCAAAAATGGCCTCAATTTAACCCAGCTTCCCAAAACTGGCCCCAATTTAACCCAGTTTCCCAGACATGCAGTAACTCCATAATCAAAGGGTCACTAGTTCAGTACCTGTCCAGGCCAGCCTTGGTTGTGTACCTCAGGTGGCAGGGAACAGTTTCATAAATTGGCCCCTTGCAAATTTCTTAAGGCTATGGTGTGACTTTCTGAGCTATTATTGTGTACTAATTAAAGATATTATCTATTTGTGAATTTGGTCTTTCCTGCTTGTGTTGTTCTTGAAATTGATGTGAGGCATGTAGTCACTGCACAGTGTGTAACCATTGAAAGCAGAGCTAGCCACTTACAGCAGTAGACGCATTGGTTCAAGGCAAGTAGAATATCTCTAAAACTGCCTGGATGACAACTATTTTGCATTGCATCAAGCTATTAAGTACACAATGTTTTTTAAAATTATCACCCAGGGAAAGGGCTTGTGTTTGCACTTTGAGCATCACATGTTCTCAAAAATGGCCTTCAGACATGAAAAATGCATGTATAAATTTGGGGGGGGGGATGCATGAACTTTTTATTTTAAGAATTTCCAATGACTTGTCAGGTCAAGTGAATGATATTCTCATGTTTTGCTTTATTATACCTATCCAAAAATATGGACCTTTTTGATCTCATGTATTTTATTTTTTATGAATTTTTATATTAGATAGGTGTATGTAACATTAAATTTGTGCATAAAAACTGTCCCTTGCACCCTCAGTTTGTCCTTGAGAAAGGCAGTTAGCTCCCATTTCCTCTACATGATATAGTCAATAATGTATTAAAAGTGCCAATATAAAACCAACAAAAAACAAACAAATTAACATGGCTTCCTCTGCAGACTGGTTCACATAGCATGATCCCAATATGGACAGTCAAATACCAGTCATGTCTCCTATACAGGAAACCATTAAATGGTCCAGCTCATTGAATGCCACTACAGTAGATTGAGTTTAAGCCCCAGTTTTTCATGTTTGACAACTTTCTCTTCCTGTTAATGTTCGGTTAAGGTGCAGCTCATTTACAATGGCCATACCATATTAGTTGTAGCTTGTTGATACTTGAACACTTTGGGAAAAACCATGTAAATACAGACATTAGATAAATCTAGACATTTTGTAACCTAAGTGGTTACTGTTGACCAATGTCCATGTGCCATTATACAGCTTTATAGTAATGTGATTCAGGATATAACATAGTACTATTACAGATTGCATGATGAAAATCATGCCAGTGAATAACAATAAGGGTTGAAAGAAAACAAGGTGAATTTTATATCTTCATTTCCTTTTCAAAAACACCATTATTTAAAAAATTTTGATAGAGCCCGCTGTGCCATGGATCTGTATATAACACTGTTCTCAATATATCGCATTTCTGTATATATCACAGTTCAGTACATAACACGATCAGTGATAATGGACACTGACTACCATATTTTAACAAGGGAGAGCTGTATTACTTTCTTAAAAGCTATATGCCAAGTCATTTAATCAGATAGCTTCTGATCATTTTCAGAATTGAATATCTACTGTAAATGGTTTCATAACTGTCTATATTTCCTCTCTCGTGCTTCAAAAGGTGTCATCAAAATTTTGCGTGTTTTTTCAGCCAAACTTTTTTGTTTTAGTTACAGCTTAAACTGTAAACACTTTAAGATTAAGCAAATGAAGAGATACAAATGTCAGGTGTTGTTGATTCTGTTGACATTAACAATTGTCAAGATTATTCAGTGTTACAGCTGGTTGATGTTTTATAACAGGATTAAGCAGCTGTCGGCATTTACTTGTCCCAAGCATCAAGACTCCACCCATTGAAAACCACACTTGCTGAATTCATTGTTTGAAATAGCAGATCATTCATCTGAGTTACATGGACATTCACAGAAAGGACATATAATTACCTAATTTTAGAGACATTAAGTTTAAATGCTGATCCATCCCCATGAGGCTGGACTAGGAGGGTGGGGTGGTTGTAGTCTTAACATCTCAGAATGTGGCCGCAGTGTCATAAATTGGAAACCGTTCTGATACCCACCCTATAACCTAATTTAAAGTTATTCTTATAAACTACATGTACTTTTTCAGAAGTTAAAATTTATCATTCTAAACAAAATTATTTTTTATTATTTTCATATGAGATCCATTTGATTAAGTGTGATAATATCCCAATACTGTATTATGTTCTTATATGATTATTTTCTCAGAACTTAGATCAATGTTTCACACCACTGCCCTCATTAACATATTCACATTTAAATGCGCTATGTATACAGACTGTTAGCACTCATTATGCTTTTGTTGTAATGCGAACAACACCCAAAAATTTATAACTGTTAAAATATACCTTTTTCTGTTTGGAAGAATGGCAGATCTAGTATGATTCAACTTATATAATTATTTTGATTTTCATAGTGTTTTAGGAATGAATGACCTATAGAAAAAGGTGAGTATATAGTAGTAACCCCATGAATACTGGATGGGCTGAAATGTGCTAAAACTATATTGCAAAAAATGATAATAATTTGGATTCTTTTAATTAATTAAATGGAAGAAATTGGGTAAGAAAAATAATCTGCATTGGAGTTTTGTACAAAGACAAGGAAATCCCAGACAAGGGATTGCATTACATGTCTTTGGCAGAGCCTTGCAGGAGGCAAATAATGTAACCCCCTTAATGGGATGTCCTTATCGCAGTTTAAATCCCAAAACAGTTCAATTAATACACATATTTAGCATGAAGGGACAAGTTCAAATTGGCCCCTTCATTCTAGCCTTAGCCCAAGTGTCTTAGCTAAAGAACATGCTGATTAAGGGTGTAGGACAAAATGAAGGGAATGCAGATTAAGGTTATTGGACAAAATGAAAGGGTTGCAGATTAAGGAGTTGGGACAAAGTTAAGGGGGTGCAGATTAAGGGTGTATGACAAAATTGAAGTGGCACAGATTAAGGGTGTAGGACAAAGTTAAAGGGGTGCAGATTAAGGGTGTAGGACAAAATGTGAGCACAAGGATATGAGTTTTGCAAGCACTCTTGTATTACAAATATTGTTTGATATGAAATATTGATGATACATAATCGTACATATTGCATAACTCATTGATATTTGAATAAGTTTAATAAATTTTGTTTGAGTATTTTTTATGAAGGCTTGATTTAGAAATTTTAAAAAATGTTTTAGATTTTATCTTGTTTATTACATTCTGCATAAAGAAGCTATCTTACAATGGTTGGTCTTTTAATTACATAAGAAAACAGGAAAGAGAAAAGGGTTGAATAACACTGAGCTGTGCAAGGAAATTTAGTTTAATATTTTTCTTTTCCCATCAAATCTAAAAAAAAAAAGAGATCAGTCAGCTGAGGATCCATTGTTCTTTGCACAGGATGTTTCAACACTGCACCAAATTGTTCAGGTTTATTGTCTCACCTGCATTAGCAAGACATTGCAAGGCATACATTAAATACCAAAAAATCAGAGTGCATGTTTTTTGTTCTTGGACCTGAATTTCATGTGAGTATACCAGTATATTATCATTTTTCCAGGATTAAGATTCTGAGTTAAAAGTTCATGTTGAAGTCTTGGCCATCAAAATACAATAGAAGTATGTCATGTAGTGCAATGCACATCCAGACCACTTTCAGCAGAGCTTTTGTTTGTGTCTAATATAGAAATTGCATTTGGTTTCTGTTATGCATTTGGCATTATCATCTTGGCTGCATTCTATTTATTGTATTCTGATCCAAACCAGCTGTTTGGAGTTGGATAATTGTTTAGAAAAGCTGCCATTTCTTTATTACCACACATGCTTTTGTAAACAAGATTCATTCAGATGTTTAGTATTATTTAATATGGTTTACTTGGGAAGCTATTTATAGGTAACTAACTTGCCTTTTTCCATGATCAAAGAGCCTGTCTTTATTAAAATATTTGGATTTAGCTAGGTCTGGATATAGCTCTTATTTTGTCATGTCTCATTTTCCAAAGTATATTGTGAAATAATATAAGAAATTTTAAAAAAATGCATCACAGCATTGCCATCACTTTGTATTTCATACTTTAGGGCATTTCATGATCAATGCCTAATAACATATCTTGAAATTCAAAATATTGTCTTGGGTTACTAACTGACAGCCGCTCATGTGGGACAGTGGAAACAATTGATCCATACTGTAAGTGTTGCATTATTTGTGCTGCACCCAGCCACATCAGATGCATTCCTATTCAGTTTTGTCTGACTGGTTCTACATTGATTTTGTATGTTTTACAGGGGCATCGATTTAGGTTGGTTATTCACTAAATCTTACACAGGGGGAATGACATCATATTCTGACAATTACCATTGTGATGTATATGCATAATAATATGTTACATGGGAGAAATGATTTCAGATTGTTCCAAGACAATGTTTCCTTAGCATTCCAAAATTATTGTGTTTTTTAAACTGGTTAAGATATTGCTAAAGATAAAAGTGAGTACATCGATGCAGAACAGCTTCCTGGATCTTATCTAAGGCTTCATTCATCTGTAGGCTTAGACGCTGAACTTCATGTCCAGTATGACAGAAGGTATGTAATGTATGACAATATTTCAGGTTTACTGTGACATTACTTTGCCATTTAAACTTGTTTCCCATGGCCAAGAATGTTAAAAAATGATATATTTTTCCAGATTACAGATTCTGATAACACTATAATAACATCCACTTTTTAATTTACCATATAAATGCGCTTATAAGACAAATCCAACTGCAAATTGCGAAGATCAACATCTGCCATCACATAATGCAATGACAGATCTGGGTCTGTGCAGTTTGTTAGGAATAATCAGTAGAACAAACTACATAGACCCTGATCTGCAGGCACATTTTGCTGTGGCAGATCAGGATCTGTATTGTTTGCAGTTTGACTTGTCTTATAAGCGAGTAAAGATGGTATTTCTGTCTGAACTGCAGGTTCCTTAAAAATCCACTTGCCACCAAACTCTTCAGCTTACCTGGGCTGGTGGATAAAGTCTGTTTTTAGCCTTGCAATGACAACAGCAAGGTATTTAAAGAGGATTATATATTTTTAACTGCATATTTCAATAATAGGCAAATATGCACCAATATATCTTGGTCACCTAAAGAAAATAATGCCTTTGTATAATGGAGGAAAACAACCTGAATAATATAGGAGTCAACATTTGACGAGATGAAAATGATTTTCACTGGAATTAAATTTAAATGTGGACATTGTTACGGTATGTATTTTTTTCATTGGCACCTTTTTGATAGGGTTGAGTTGGTATGTAGTTTCAAATCGTGCTAATAGATTAACATAACTTTTACTTGTTACAGCTGATAAAGTTATCTTGATATTATGCAGTCATGAGGACTATCAGAGAAATGAGGATTCTTATTGCTGCTGCTGTTTGTTATAGCTTTTGTTGTTGTTTTGAGGATCTTGGGGTGGGAAATCTCTGTCATTTGGAATTAGCCTTCCACTGCTGGCTTCAGAGCTGATCAATCTCAGTGTTTTAATCTGCTCAACCATCCCTAGTTATACTTTTTCGGCAAATGTACTATACTATTTAAACGATTGCAGATGCAGCATAGATTCATAGTCTATACATTCAACACTTGATAATATAGCACACTGCAACTGTTGATATTTTACCTGTGTGTCATGCACAGTAAGAAATGAGTGAATTGTCACTTATTGCACATGAGAAGGAAAACAGGTTTTTTTTAAACAAAAAATGTCATGTGTTGTCACTTCCCAATTGATATTTAAAAATTCTTCTGAAAAAAAAAATGCCTGACCAATTTGCTCATAATTTTATAAAGAGCATTCCAGCAAAATTTGTTTACGTGCTTATCTGACATACAGTGTGACCATTGTTACTACAATAGAAAAACTTGAAACGTCTCAAAATCCACTCGGAAAAAATTTGAACAAATTTTATTGTAACCATTCTGGCATAAATGTCTTTTAGATTTATTCAAATGATGCTGATCCATGATCACATATGGCTGCCATTACTAAAAATAGATAGAAAAACCTTTAATTAACTTGGTCTAAAAATTCACTGTACAGAATTTGACAGATTTCGTTACAACACATCCTAGCATAAAGTGCTTTCAAATATGCAGATAATGCAGATCTGCTATTAAATACGGACACGTTTTCTAAAAATAGATAAGAAAAAAACTTTGAACAACTTTACAAAAAAACGTATGAGAATTAAACTGATTTTGACAGTATCCTGGAATAAAGGGCTGTCAATAAATAATGCTGATCCACAAATATGACTGCCATTATTGAAAATGTATCAATCTTTAAATGACTTCTTCAAAAAAATTTTTTACTGCACTTGACAGAATGTTTTCTGACATAACAGGTTTTCAGATTTGTTGAAATATTGCTGATAGACCTTCCAATATGTCTGCTATTACTGAGAAAAAATAAACCTTTAAATAACTGATAAAAATTGGCATAGCAGAGTTTGAACAAATTAAACAGAAAGCATTCTTGCGTGAAGGGCTTTTCATACTGATCCATCGCAAAGTACGGTATGTCTTCCATTGCAAATAATAGAAAAATCTTGATCAGCAACTTCTCAAAAACTGTTCAACAGAACTTGACCAAATTTGACAGAAAGCATGATGGCCTAAATTGATATTTTTGTTTTTACAAATAACGCTGATCTGGCATTATTAAAAAAAATTTAAAAGCTCTAAAATGTTTTCTTCTTAAGAAAAATGAACAGAATTGAACCAAAGTTCACAAATGCACCAGAGAATTAAGAAATTTGAATTGGTACAGATGTGGCTGCTGTTACTATAAAAAGAAAAACCTTAAAAGTACCCTTCTCAAAAACCACTCATTAAAATATGACCATATTTTACACAAGGCCCCCATGGCATGGAGGGATTTCAGATTTATACAAGTGATGCTGATTCACGATCAATCATGGCCACTGTTAACACAAATACTAAAAACAATTCAATAACTTTTATCTCAAGAAAGCTGATCAACAGAATTTGACCATCTTTTCACCAGAAATCTTTCAGGCAGATAAAGATAATTGTTTCTGACAAATGTGTCAGTTGTGGATGAAGTCATGAAAAATGATGCATTTGAAGAAATATTTACAAAATGTCTTTTGCTGACTTGGATTTCAAGGCCAACCACTCTTGCATTTGGTAATGCGATCCAGCTGAGCAGTTTCATTCCTGTTTGCACCTCATTTTATAATTTGTTCTTTACAAAACATTAGTATAATTGAAGTTTAGTATTATACTAATCTTTGGTAGCTCTCAGCATGCCTGACTTGTGACCAGAGAGTTTGGGTTCATATCTTACCCAGACTAGGCTGGGACAGCCACCATAGTGAGTTCCAAGGCAAGACACATTATTCTGATCACCTGAGCGTCAAATAGACATTCTGTTAAAACACCAATCAGTCAGTCAGTCAGTCAGTCAGTCAAACAGTCAGTCAGTCTTTTCCTATTATTGTCTCACCAGTATATTTCACTTTGCAGTGGTGATGACAGCGTTATCATCATTCATGATTATCCTCTTCATCAACAGGGTCTGCTACAAATCTTGTGCCCAGAGCCCAAGGGTTAACATAATACATTGGATTCTCATGTCATTATAATTGCTGTTTATAGGAGTCATACAGAATAGTGTTTTAAGTAAGGTTACCTTATAATGAGGTAAATTCAGTATAAGAAATATTAATTCCAATAATGGGATCTATGTCCATGCCCGTGTTGTGAGGGACTTTATTGTATAAAGGCACTTTAAGGTGAGGGACTGCTGTATTGATTCAGGGCTACAAGTTGAATTTATGTTGCCTTAGTAGGGGACTAATACATAATATCATGACTTGCCTGCATATCTGGAGCTGACGTGCATAAGGTCCATTTTGCAACTTTCTTTCTGTCGATGCCATGAAAACACTTGTGTGTTCCATAGTATATTCTGTACTGGACTAAAGGGTATTATAATTCATGTCTCACTGGTTCATCTCAATAACTATTACAGAAACATCAAAATGTTAAAAACACTGCTGCTTGGATCATCCTTATAGTACCAAGAACCGAGCACTCATCCCTCCTGCTTAATTACCCTCCACCCGCTACCCACTTGCTCCAGAATCAAACAGATTTTCTCTTCTCGATTCTGTCTGACCTCATCCATGTATACACCCCATCTAGAAACATCACTCTTCTTCTGACACATTCTTGTTATTATCACTGTGAAAACCTCAGAAAACTTTCTTTTATATATCAGGGCCCAGCTACCAAATGCTTCGTGTACCTGGACCCTATAACACTATGATCTCATTCAGGAGCATTCTTAACGCTCACTTCTTTCAACTGCAAGAATAGACTTAAGAAAACCTTATGATGTTTATTTACAGTTAATTGTTTTCATCATGTTTTCTTTGTAATTCTTTGGTGTGTTTTTTTAAATCTAGTTTATATACATGTCCTTTTGTGTTAATAATGTAAAGTGCTTAGAGCTTATAAAGATTAAATACTGTGTATCATTATTATTATTATTATTATTATTATTATTATTACTATTGTTCTTCTTCTTGTTATTATTACTATCTTTGTAATTATTATTATTGTTCTTGTTGTTGTGATTATTATTATCATTATTATTATCATTATTATCATGATTATTATTATTATTATTATTATTATTATTATTATTATTATTATTAAATATTTCAGACAGGAGAAAAGTTCTGAATGAGTTGTAGAATTAAATAAGGGTTCCTGAAGCCAACCGTTTATATTTCATTTCCTTCTTTGAGATAGTAGTTTGAACAGGGCTTCCGGATTTGTTTCCTAGTATCCCAACACTTATCAGCATGATTTTAAAATATGTCCGACCTGATCAATAGATTTAAGATTTGCTTAACCAACAGATACATCTCATGGAGACTGCTAAGATGCAAATCACGTTTTGTTGCCATTTTGATTACCCAGTCAGATATTGCAGACTTAATATTTCTGAAAGTGTATCCTTCAAACTAGCCGTAATATTGTTGTCTGTCACTAACACAACATTAAATTAATAATCTGATTGACCAGTGTTAACAATCTATTGAAAAGGAATATGAAAGGTCACTAGAAAAATTAGCTTATGTTGGTACATATAAAATGCCCACTGTCCAAAGTCCATTTTAATAGGAATAAGCAATTTTTTAAAACCAATTTTTGTATAACATACCATATAATGCAATGGAACCTGTATAATCTGGCCATGGAGAGGACCAAAGGTTTAGACTTGATTGCTTGATTGATTGATTGCTTGATTGACTGATTGCTTGCTTGATTGATTGATGCCAAATCAATACATGAAAGGTTATATCATGCCATGGCAATCAGAGTAAAGTGTCTTGCCAAGAAATACAACTAGGCTGCTGGACATGTTCAAATCTGGTCCTAATTTGAAACTGACCCCATCTTGCTGGCATCTGACAAATGAACTGCTGACCTATATTTGCTATCACATTGAGATGTAATATATGTACTGGGTGTCTGATCAAGTCAAATATTTGTGCTACAGGCCAGTGGGAGTGCAATAAGTAGAGATTCATAGGCCAGGTGGACTGCATAGGACACACCTTACTAATTGTATGGAAAAATGGGAACCAGCCTGGAAATGGGTGAACATAAAATACAGTATATTTGGGTTTGGGTGGCCAGGATTGGTTAATAATGTAAGTTATGTTTTAGGAAAAAAAAATCTTTTGAGAGCTTATCCTAGTTGTAAGTGAAACAAAATACAGACATTGTTTTATTGATGGAATTTCAGTCCTTTAACAGTCATGAGTTTGGAACACTCATTAATAAAATTAGCACCTGACTCTTTGGTGCAGAATTGAAAGCACATGTTTCAAACACATGCAGGTCCAGAAAATGCCACGGCTCATATCCTTTCCTCTACACAGAAGCTGACTTCCAGGTTTCATCTATACTGATAAATATAGGTTTGATCATGAGCATTCAGAAATGTTAAGTTATTGAATTTTTAATATCATGGTCTTCGCATAGGTTTACTATGGGAATTGAATTAGTACCGCAAGTCCTGCAATAGGCAGAGATTCATAGGCCAGGGGCACTACAATAGGCAGAGATTTATAGGCCAGGCGGACTGCAATAAGCAGAGTTTCATGGTGCAGGGGGACTGCAATAGGCAGAGATTCATAGGCCAGGGAGACTACAATGGGCAGAGATTCATAGGCCAGGGGACTAGTCAATAGGTAGAGATTCCTAATACCCAAGGAATGTTTTGGACAAGTTTCACTTGAATGCTTTCACACGTGAAACATACTTTTGCTGATAACAACATTGCAGTTTGTACAGTGACTACTTTTAGACATGCACTTCAGAGTTAATCAGATTGCTTTTTGTCCCAAATAGTGTGCAGGATTCGAACTACTTGTATTTTCTTGATAAGGATACTTGTGCATTAGAGATAACCTGGCAGGATATCCGTAACCATATATAGGTCTGTATCTACTTATAAAATTTACTTTGTATCTGTAGATTTGTCAACAGTTGTATTTTTTGTTGAGTTTGCAGATCTGTGGTACATTAATAAAATTTTTTGTATTTCTTATTCTGTGGAATTTTATTTGAACTTTGGAATTTTTCTACTTTCTATCAATAAATTTAACATTTTTAAATCTTGAAACAAGTTATAATAATTTACCTAATATTGATGATAAATTTCATGTAATGATTGATAGTGTATAGAATTGAATGACTTTCGAGACAAGGAAGATAACAGTTTCAATCTCATTGTGGATGTGAAATAATTAAAATATGCGGACATTAAATAACTTTTTAATTGTGGATTTTTGTCTCCATTTAAATAGGAGACATAGGTAAAATATTCTGTCATAATTTTATCATTGGGAGCCATAGAATATGCCATTTTATTGTGAGAGCGACTTAATAATGTTACTGCCACCTAATTGAAATGGGATCCATGACCATGCTCGTCTTATGACAAGAACTGTGTTATAATGACGGCCTTATAACAGGAACTTTGTTATAATGAAGGCCTTATAACAGGAACTGTAGTATAATGAAGGGCCCTTAAAACAGGAACTGTAATATAATGGAGGGCCTTATAAGTGGAAGTGTTATAATGAAGGGCCTTTTAACAGGGATTGTGTTATAATGAATGACTTATAACAGAAATTGTGTTATAATGAATGGCCTTATAACAGGAACTGTGTTATAATGAAGGCTGCTATATTGAGGGAGTGCTGTTTCATTTTTATTTTGCAGTGGGGGCAATACTGTCATCATTTGGCCAAGAAAAAGAAAATTATGGGTCTGGTTACATTGACAATAAAAATTAGGGTTGGTATGTCAGTAAAAATATTTTTGGGTCAGGACAGTTTAAATGAAACATAAACTAGAAAATAAACTTCATTCACATCCTAAATTTAACTTTGATCATAGTTACATCCCTTTGTTGGTTATTTTCTCCCCAAATTTGTCTTTTTCTCCCAATTTTTTACTGCACAAAAATATAGGTTGGCATGAAAAAATAGGGTCAGAACCACACATACTTTCTCAATTTCAGACAAGGGATACCAACATAATAGCAAGCAGACATGTTTCCTATTTCCTTGCTCTTGCTGAAAAGGCTTTACCAGGCGCTAAATTTGTTCATCTGATTATAAATGATCATTCCAATATTCAGTTACAGTGATGCTTAGAATGATGAGACCCGAGACCCGTCCCAGACTGGAAACATAAGTATACTGCTTAAAAGGTGGGCCAAGGCTATTATTATAGGGCTAAATTAATTATTTAAAATGGCTTGGTATTTATCTAGGTTTTAGAAGAGGAGATACATCTGTATGTAAAAATTCTCTAAATTCTATTAATAAATTTAATAATTGTATATCTGTGATAAAGGGGCAGGTCTTTATTCACAGTTAAATTTAGTGTCTGTGATTCCTGTTAAATATAGTGCTATCTTTTAGCCAGTCAGACACTAATGGGGTTAGGTTACAGTTCAGACTGAGAGACCACTGAAACAAAGAAGCCATTATATTGGCCAGATTGTGTGTTTGTAGACTTGTGATAAATCAGTGATAGCAAGTTCCCTTGATAGTCAAACATTTAGTTTAGTGACCATTTCTTGTGAATTAGTAGCTCTCTTAGTTGGTCTAAAGTACTTAAAATAGAGTTAAGTACTTACAGTTTAATTTTATGATTAATTAGCTCATAAAGATAAATTTAACAAGTAAGTTCATACTTACTATAACATTTTTAGAAATTCTAATACATATTTAAGGTTTAAAAGAGTGTGCGTGGAGAGTGCATATGTAGCCATAATTGGGTTATAGAATTTAGGTTTGTGCATTTTTTGTATGTGTTCTAGGATTAGATAATGGTCTGCAGTTAAAACAATCAGACCATAAGTTTAGCTCTACATCAATTCTAGTAAGGTCTTCAGGGAATGCTTTCTTTGAAGTCCTGAAGTCCCCTAGAATCCATTATAAGCTAGGGTCAACCATAGTGCATGTAGAACTAGAAGTATTAGAGTCTAATTAAATGTGGAAAAGAAAAACCCTCTGGTGTGTCTGATTCCCCCAAAAGCAGTTACATCAATAATGGAGCTACAAGACTATATACACAACTGTCAGTATGATATATATAGTCATTTGATTGTATCCAAGTGTCTGGTATAAAGCCATTCTGAGGTAACTGAGTGTAAGGTATATGGCCATTTTGAGGTATCCAACTGTCTTGTAGATTTTAATTTTGAGGTATTGGATAAATAATGCTCCAAAATGATTATATACATGACAGTTGTATACTACAAAAATGCTGCCTTGAATTTCTAGGAATGTTCTACAAAGATATATCCAACAGTGCAGTATAAATATTAACATGGCATAATATACATAGCAAATATGTAAAATTTGTGTGCCAGACATGAGTTGTGATGCACCGCTTCGGTGGCCTAATGGTTAGAGCATCTGCCACAGATGCGGGAGGTCACGGGTTCGACCCTTGGTAGAGTCATACCAAAGACTTTTTAAAATGGTACTAACAGCTGCCTCGCTAGGCGCTCAGCATTAAGAGATCAGTGTTAGGACTGGTGGGTCTGGTGTCAGGATAATGTGACTGGGTGGGACATCATGCTACATGTCTGCAGCATGATGTCCCAGTGCTAGACATCACTGTAAACTGCCACACTGCAGACATCATAGCGATATGACTGAAAAATTGTTAAAGCTACATTAAAAATCCAAATCACACACACACACACACACACACACACACAAGTTGTGACTTGACCTAATAGCTGATTCATGATCATTGCATATCCATAGATATGACACATTGCATTCCGTTTTTGTTTTGGTGGGACCAAATTGATTATGGATTAAATATTCTATTTGCCATTCTTTCCTTAAACCATTTAGTTCTGCAGTCAACATTAACATATATGCAGTTACATACTGGAATGTGTTATTTTCATTTTGCCAGTAATTGTTCTGTTATTTGTAATCACAGTTATGTATATTTAATTTGTATTATTTGTTGTCTTTTTTTAATGATTATGTTATATACATTTGCATTTTGTTCTTGACCTTGTCCAAAATCAAGTTCACTGTGTACCTGACAATGAATGCAAAGAGCATGACTCTTTTCCTGAAAGTGAGCACACAGCCAAGTTATCAAACTTGAATCTCCCAAACAGCATCTTTCCCATCTGCCAGTTAAGGTGTCCAACTTGACATCTTGAGCTGGTTCCTGCAAGATCGTATGACTACTTTTCAAAAAATGTATCCATATATAGCAGGTTATTTCTGTAGAGTAATGTCCCTTTTGCTGTGTTTTTCATACTCATTGTTCTATGAGGTAGAGTAATTTCATTTTTGCAGTGTTTTTCATACTCATTGTTCTATGAGGTAGAGTAATTTCACTTTTGCTGTGTTTTTCATGCTCATTGTTCTGTGAGGTAGAATAATTTATGAAGAAAGTATGTAATGAGAAGGTAATGGTTATGTAACAGTGTTCGATGGACAACAGACCACAATTATGAAAAATGCTAGAAAGATGTTTTTACTTTGGAAGCATAATTTCTGATACCACAGCAAATGACCCTGCTGTTCAGTATTTCAAAACACTATATCCCCAGCTGGCTCAGGAATGTAGGATACGCTTGATATTCCCTCCTGCACATTGTAAGAGGTGTATAATGGAGATAGGAGCCATGGTGGCACAGTGGTAAGCATGCTGAGTTCATGCCCATAGGGTTGCGGGTTCAAATCCTACCATACTAATAGACAGGATCAATTACTGTGGCATGTCTGTGAACAAAGCACTTTATTGCACTTGCCTTGGCACTACCTACTTGTTTTACCATGCTGTATAACACCAAACCAAACCAATTGTGGGACTACATCCCTGAAAAAATTTTTCATCTTAGAAACTCTGAAAGAAGTCATCTTATGGTTCCACTCCACACAGGTGCTAATTGTCAGCGGGGTCAAATATTATAACATTTTCACCAGAATAATTTACTTAATAATTGGGATGAGGAAATGTACCTCAGTGTTTGGTTCAGTTGCTGTAACAAAATTGTAAAGAATAACAGGGTATGAATATTTTAGCAGATATTGACTCACTACACTACTTAGTATTTTACATTTATACTGTGGCATTCTAGAGGTGACATTCCTGTCAGATTGGAGATTATATCCTCTACTTATCAGCAACAAGGAAAGGGAAATTGTGTTGAGTAAGATAGAAACTTTGTATGGTTTCATCAGTCCTGATGTCAAGTGATTCATTAAATGGAAAATTTTAACAGCAGTTAGCCATTCATGCTGAAACTTATGTTGATTAATAGCATGTATTTTGTGAAATTGACAGTAGGAAAATGTTTCAACTTGTAAATGTTTGTTAGAAAAACAGGGCCTGTTTGATTGAAGACATAAATACACCTAGTAGGTAAGGAATGCTGTCTTTTTGCAAAGAGGAAGGTCACTTGTACTTTGGATAATATTTATACTTCTCAATGTACTAATTGCCTAATTACTTTTCTCACCTGTACCCTTCTGTTTTACTAATTTAGGGTTTTACTAAGCAGGTAACTGTTAGCACTTTGAACAAATTGACTGTTTGACATACGCATTAGTATATTAGTATACTCAAGTCATTGGTATATCCACTTTTACAGAATTCAGGATTTTAGTTACAGCATTTAAAAATATGCTTCTCAATTGTTTATATGATGAAAATTTATCTGAAAACAGTTAAAAAGAACAAAACTTTAAAGATTAAAATAAGTATGTGTTACATAGTAATATATAATAAGTTCTTTTTGTTGGACATTCTTGCCGCAAACCTGTAATGATGCAAGGTTGTGAAGTTCGTTGGCAAACTGATTGGTCATTGGATTGCTTATGAGCTGCAGTTGATTGTTAATTGTCAATAGATCAAACTTAATAATTAGCTTGCTAATTTTCAGTTTAATTAACTTGCTAATTGTCAACTTAATAATTAGCTTGCTAATTGTCAATTTAATAATTAGCTTGCTAATTGTCAACTTAATAATTAGCTTGCTAATTGTCAACTTAATAATTAGCTTGCTAATTGTCAATTTAATAATTAGCTTGCTAAACAAGTATCTGAAAATGAAGGGCATGGCGGACACATGCGTGACTCATGCATACTGAAGGGTGAACCTCAACGAGAATGCATACCATGCTAGTGTTCAAAGACGTATAAAAATATTCTTGTAAAGCATGTGGGAACAAAATTTTTTTGCACTTTTTAAGGCAATGCAGTTTATACAACAAATTTCATTCATGTTTGAAGGATTTTATATGTTAATTGTGTAATTTATTTTATATACATTTTACAGAACTTTAGCATCTTTACTTTTTATATTTTATCTTGTACTTCATGTATATATTTATATGAAAGGGTTTATTTTCCTAAATTTTTGTGCAATCCACGTTTACATTTTTTAATTTCCATTTTGTTGGTACCGTATGGCCAGTTTTACACTGTAAAACACTACTATACTGTATACAAATTTTGCAAACAAATCTAGTTTTGCAAAAGATTGATTATAAATATAGCAAATACAAAACACTCACAAACAATAACTGCTATACAGTTTGTTCAAATGAAAGATATAATCCTTATATATTTATTTTGTAATTTGATATAACACATATAGTGTACTGTTATTTCATGTAATTTTTTGCACACTGGCTATAAAATAATAATTAAATGTTTTAAATTTTTCACACATAGCACTTCATTTTTTCATGCAATCCTTTCAGTGTGCATACAATAAGAGTTATGTTTGCAATAAAGATCGAAAAATATTGTCCTTTTATTTTTATAAAAACAAATAAAATAAAATCATATAACATTGGAGGGGGTACCTCTTCTGTTATTTTTTAAGCTCGTATTTTGATGTGTCGAAATTGAAGAGAGGTTCCCATTTCAAACAGGTTCGAAAATAAGCTGAGGTAAAAATTAGATTTCGTCCAGCGATGGGGATACAGGTATGCTATGCAAATGCTATAAATGGTAATAAACTTTGTTTAAGTTCTTAAGTGAGGCATTGAAAAATGAAGCAGAAGATTAAGACATCAAAGAATCAACATTTATAATTGTGTAGAAAAGTCATTGATAATTTCTTTCTTTTATTCATTTTTTTGGACCATGTATTTTGATGTTTTTAAGTTGAATCAAGAAGTTCAAGTTTCAAATTGCTTGAAAAAATACCAGTTTACAATTTAGATACATCAGACATCCAATGTGTTGTTTGCCACATATGTGTGATATAATCCCATATGAAAAACATAACTCTTTGTTGCCTCAGTTATAAACCTACCAAAGTATTTGTTAGCTTCACGTACATTTTTTAATGAGAATGTATAGGGCAAAACACCAGTGACTAGTGGCTAGTGTCCACCTGCGATGCGGGAGGTAGTGGGTTCAAAACCCGACTGAGTCATACCAAAGACTTG
Organism: Megalonaias nervosa; assembly: GCA_016617855.1. Lineage (NCBI taxonomy): Eukaryota > Metazoa > Mollusca > Bivalvia > Unionida > Unionidae > Megalonaias > Megalonaias nervosa. The sequence goes on from JAECUM010005195.1 coordinate 27,861, forward strand.
TAAAAATGATACTCACAGCTTCCTCGCTAGGCACAAAGTATTAAGAGGTTAGTGTTAGGTCTGGTCAGCCTGGTGTCAGGATAATGTGACTGGGTGGGACATCATGCTACATGTCTGCGGCATGATGCCCCAGTGGTAGACATTACTATAAACTGCCACACTGCAGACATCGTAGCGATATGACTGAAAAATTGTTAAAGCTACTTTAAAAATCCAGATCACACACACACACAAACTGGACAGTTAGACATTATTATTATTAAGTTGGTCACTGTAACAAAACACCACGCATGTTTTAAAATGAGTTCAAAAGCCGTTGATATTTTCTTTTATATGTCAGTGCATGTTAACATGAAGACCGCAGACCATTGGACAATTAGTCTTATTATATCATTATAGTAATGCAATAAAAGCTATAAAATCCTAGTCATTTTCACTCAAGAACAGAAAATAACACAAATTCCAGAGTTTTCTTTAATTTGTTACAGCCACTTTCTGCAATCCATAAGGAAGGATATAATCCCTCTGACTTACCTGCTCCTCAAACATGTGTCATAAATTATTCCAAAAAACTTTGGCATTTGCGTAGACCATATAAAAACAGTAAAGGGAATGTGTTTGGAAGATGAATGATATTCAAAAGCATGCAACTGCAGCCTTGCATATTGGTGACAGAATGAATTAGGGTAGGTAATAAATATCTTAATCTGTTGAATGTAGGGCATGTTGATCTTTTAAGTGAGTTCTGCATTCCATTGTGTATGATGTGCAGTTAGTTTTGTACATCCTAGAGTTTATCCCTTATTCTTACAAGAGCAAGAAGAAACTTCCGTAAACTGTGAATGTCTGCAACTTTAATTAGAATAAAGTGAGAATCATTCAACATTTAGATTTTTCTTAACTTGAGTCCCTCTACTGAGCTGTCAAATTCCAGTGACTAAGATACAGTCTTAATTTGGGTCCCTCTGCCAAACTATCGAATTTCAGTGAAGTAGATCCATCCTGACTTTGGTCCCTCTACAAGGCTGTCAAATTCCAGTGATGAAGACACAGCCTATGTTGGGTTTCTCTACGAAGCTGTCAAATTCCATTGGGGTGGATCCACCCTAAGTTGGATTCCTGTACTAGGCTGTCCGATTCCAGTGATGTAGAAACACCCTAAGTTGGGTCCCTCTACTAGGATGTCAAATTCCAATGATGTAGATCCACCTGAAACTGGGTCCCTCAACTAAACTGTCAAATTCTAGTGATGTAGATCCACCCAAAGTTGGGTTCCTCTAGTAGACTGTCAAATTCCAAAGATGTAAATCCACTCTAAGTATCAATTGGCAGGGATTTGCAAAGTTTGTAAAAGTCAGCTTGCCCATATCAAGCTTTCTGGAAAATTGAACTTGCCTTTTGGGAAATTGGAGCTTGCTCCAAACATAATATCTCAACAAGAGTATAGTAAAAGTCATACAGGTTATGTATGTGTTCAGCACTGATTATTTTAGTAATGGTGTCATGTTTCAGAGTTTGATCCTACATACCTTTAAATGGCAATTATTCACTTTATTTGGATCCTCATAAATCCTTATTCCTATATAAGGTCAATATTTACCTGCCCCAAGAAGTATATATGGCAAAATCAATGTTAAAAGTTCATGGACATTTTTGGATGAGATCAACCTAAAGTTTGATCCAGTACAATCCGGATTGAATGTCACATGCTGTGATGTCACAATGAAAGCTACACATGTTGATAAACAAATTTGTACTACCCTATATGTGATGATTAGACTTGACATGCTCTTCTCTTGACCCAGTCTAGTACCTGGCCACTATTGCAAAATCTCATAGTGATCGATAAATTTCGTCTCTTAAGTTATTTGACGACTGGTAAGGTGCAAAGCATTCAATAATCAGGATTGAATAGAATTTGGTTAAACAAAATTAGTATTAAATTTTAAATCAGCAATTTATAACCTGCATAACTTTTACTGTAAACAATAAGATAAAATAAAATATAATATATTTTAAGGAAGTGAGTGATTAAAGTTAAAAAAATATACATGTAAATAATACATGTAGATTTGTGTCAGTGAGAAAGGGTTAGAATGCATAATAGAGCAAAAACAGACAAGATAAAGGAATAGGTAGAATAGAGTGTGTGTGTGTGTGTGTGTGTGTGAGAGAGAGAGAACAGTATTCTTGCCAGGGATACTTATTTATCCACGACAATTGGAACTTTCTTGCATGTTTCTGATTTTGATCATGTCCTGGGAGTGGGGCAAGTGGATTTGCAAAACCCTAAAATCTGATTTTGACCTTGTCCTGGGAGCAGGGCAAGTGAATTTGCAAAACCCTAAAATCTGATTTTGGAGTTTTGAGCTTGAGCTATGAGAAAAATTTGTGACAGTTGAGCTTGATGAGCAAAAATCTGTTGATTGTTTAATGCATCACATGATAAAATCCAGAGTATCAATTGGCTGACTCCAGGGATCTATTCCATGCCAGTATGCATGGTCTTGTTGATGGCAGGATGTTCTACAATGGGAATTATACTGGTTTCAGCAGGGCATTGTTGCAATTGGCTGAATGTCACATGATGTCCTGTGATATCCTAAATCTAATATTGCATTTTCTTTTGGAAACTCATCCTTTTGCAATATACTCCACTGAACAACAATGTTGGAGAACAGTTTTTTCCAGAGAATGCTGTTGTATATTATTGCACTATACATAGACAAAAAGGATCCTCGAATTTATTATCATTATGAATACAAATAGTTAAAGTTTAGAGATCTTGCAAAGAACATACCACTTATCCCCTGCCCTCCAAAGAAAGGTGCAGGGATTATAGTGATAGTGATGTCAGTCTGTCTGTATAGTGTCAGAGGTGCATGTTTTTTGTGAAGAACCTATAGCGTTAGGAATGCATGTCAACTGTGAGAGACCTGTGATTAGCGTCAGATCTGCACATTAACTGTGAAGGACCTATAGTGTCAGAAATGCATGTTTACTGTGAAGTACCTGTATATAGTGTCAGAAATGCATGTTTACTATGAAGGACCTTTTGTGTAAAAATGCACATTTACTGTAAAGGACCTATAGTGTCAGAAATGGATGTTTACTGTGAAGGATCTTTTGTGTAAAAATGCACATTTACTGTGAAGGACCTATAGTATCAGAAATGCTTGTTTACTGTGAAGGACCTATAGTGTCAGAAATGCACATTAAGTGTGAAGGACTTATAGTGTCAGAAATGCACATTAACTGTGAAGGACCTATAGTGTCAGAAATGCACATTAAGTGTGAAGGACTTGTAGTGTCAGAAATGCACATTAAGTGTGAAGGACCTATAGTGTCAGAAATGCACATTAATTGTGAAGGACTTGTAGTGTCAGAAATGCACATTAAGTGTGAAGGACTTGTAGCATCAGAAATGCACATTAAGTGTGAAGGACTTGTAGCATCAGAAATGCACATTAATTGTGAAGGACCTATAGTGTCAGAAATGCACATTAATTGTGAAGGACTTGTAGCATCAGAAATGCACATTAAGTGTGAAGGACTTGTAGTGTCAGAAATGCACATTAATTGTGAAGGACTTGTAGTGTCAGAAATGCACATTAATTGTGAAGGACTTGTAGCATCAGAAATGCACATTAAGTGTGAAGGACTTGTAGTGTCAGAAATGCACATTAATTGTGAAGGACTTGTAGCATCAGAAATGCACATTAAGTGTGAAGGACTTGTAGTGTCAGAAATGCACATTAATTGTGAAGGACTTGTAGCATCAGAAATGCACATTAAGTGTGAAGGACTTGTAGTGTCAGAAATGCACATTAAGTGTGAAGGACTTGTAGTGTCAGAAATGCACATTAATTGTGAAGGACTTGTAGCATCAGAAATGCACATTAAGTGTGAAGGACTTGTAGTGTCAGAAATGCACATTAATTGTGAAGGACTTGTAGCATCAGAAATGCACATTAAGTGTGAAGGACTTGTAGTGTCAGAAATGCACATTAATTGTGAAGGACTTGTAGCATCAGAAATGCACATTAAGTGTGAAGGACTTGTAGTGTCAGAAATGCACATTAAGTGTGAAGGACTTGTAGTGTCAGAAATGCACATTAATTGTGAAGGACTTGTAGCATCAGAAATGCACATTAAGTGTGAAGGACTTGTAGTGTCAGAAATGCACATTAAGTATGAAGGACTTGTAGTGTCAGAAATGCATGTTTTCTTTATGTACCTATTGTGTCAGAAATGCACATTAAGTATGAAGGACTTGAAGTGTCAGAAATGCATGTTTTCTTTATGTACCTATTGTGTCAGAAATGCACATTAAGTGTGAAGGACTTGTAGTGTCAGAAATGCATATTAAGTGTGAAGGACATATAATGTCATAAATGCATGTTTACTGTGAAGGACATATAATGTCAGAAATGCATGTTTACTGCAGTGTTTTATCTACCCATGCGTAAAATACGCAGAATTTTCCGATTTGACGCACAAAAGTCGTTGACGGTATGTATATTGACGCACTCCAATGTTATGTTTTGCTGATTAACACAACAATGTGGAGTCTGGAGCTGACCTTATGTGACCTGTAACTGTCATATCATTTGTAGCAACAGGATGTTAGAACCATAAATCACCACACACAAGAAAGAGGCGAAAAATAAACCCGTGATTTTACAGTGATTCTCACGAGAAACTATTATTTTATGCGCATCCTTGTCGCACAAAGAAGCAACAATTTCCATTTGCTCAACTGTATGCCTTGCATTGTTCCAAGATACTATCAGCGTTCGAATGAAAATGGCGTCCAAGGTAAAAAACATTAAAATAGATCAGAAACAAACGAAATTATCATTTGGACCACATTTTTACAACCGACCATCAATAAAAGTATTGTTATCGAACCAGTGGAGCCTTCATCATCAAAAGATGAGGTAATGGTTATTCGTAAGATAAAAAATAATTTTGTGCAACAGTGGTTGAAAACATACAGCTGGCTACATTTTCAAAAAGACATAAAGTCGAGTGAAGAATGTGACAGTGAAGACGCCTTTATGTTTTGCCATATATGTACAGAGGCTAAAATAAACCTCGATGACCAAATGTGCAAAAAAAAACATAACTTTCAGAACAGTACACTGGGAAGGCATGCTGGGTTGCTTAAACACAAACTGCTGATTGAAGGTTCACAACACCAGGCAGATTTTAATGCAGTTTTACAAACAAGACATAGCAGTGAAAGTGCTACTTAAGTGCGTACATTGGCTGAGTGTAAAAGACATACCTTTTTTAAAATACACATCTCTTTTTAATTTAATACACTTAACGGCTAAAGAAATTGATGCAATTGGCATTTGAAGAATTCCGCCGTTCAGTATGACTTAGTTACTACCTATTCAGAGGTACTGGAAAGCCTATCAAACGTTGTTGAGGATAGTCTTATACGTGCAAAATTCGTCATTTGTGACAGCAATTGCAGATGAAAGTACTGACATAGCCAACAATAAACGCCTTGTCATATATGCTCAGATTATTTCTGATGATATGAAACCATGAACAAGATTTTTAACAAATATAGAATGTTCAGATGCTTCTGGCAAAGGAATTGCCTTATTGACTTTAGTCACATTATATAACTAATAGTTTTGTTGTGTATTTAAACAATATAATTATTTTTTAAAAACTACTGAAGAATGATCATCGGCTTGAATAGGACTCATAGGTTTGGATTTTGACTCACTGTTTTTTGCCTTGATGAGTCAAATGATTCACATGAAGCCATTTGTAAATAAAACACTGTTACTGTGAAGTGCCTATAGTATCTAAGATATTTATGAAGGTCATTGCTGTCACTGGTATCCATGCATGTGTCAGTATCTCCATATGTCCATCCATCAGTCCACAGGCTAAGGTCAATGTCCAGGTTTTTTAAAAAAATTTTATAGACTAAGTTCAATGTGCAAGTTTTTAAACCACTGGCTAAATAAAGACAGGCATAGCAAGACTTTATTAGTCTGGCCCTCTTGGCGTAGCATAGGAAAAATCCAGTATTTTAATATGCATGTACAATACATGCTTTGTTCTGAAGCAGAAAATCTACATCCTTGACTGGTGTTTTGCTCTAAACATTCTCATGTAAAACTCCTGGGTTTCCCAGAGAATTGATCAGCTTTGAACAATTTTTCTGTCTGTTTTCCTCTAGAGGCAGTGTTAGAGGGGGGTTGGGGTTGTTGGTTTTAATGGCACTTTAAGTACACTGATGGCTACATCATGACTAGGAAAATGAAGCTATATTACCTTTCCCAAGGAAATACCAAGGCAGTTGACCTTTACTTGCTTGGCCTAGGCAGGTATCAAAATCTTTACCCTGGATTACAAATCCATGCACATGTCTGGTAGGTCCCTTGGTGATGGTTTATTAGAACATATACCAGTATTATTTATTGTGACATTGTGACTATTTCATAAAATTTTTAATTTTCCCAGAGATACACGAATAAAGTATGCAACTTGAAACATGGCTGTATTTCTTTGGTAAAGCATGTGGTAACTGATTGGAATGGATTGAGAGACCTCTTTCAATATGTGTAGGACAATTTATCATCAAGGTCTTGCTTCAAAGAATTGTTTTTCATTTTCATTATTATACAGTGCTTAAATTTCTAACTTTGCAACAATTGCATTACTTTCGGTCATTAAAGTTATGTGCTAATTAAAGTTATATGCTAATTGTACATTGCACATCTGTTCAGTGTATGACGAGCATATTTTAGTTCTACTTTCAGGTACTTAATGTTGAATATTTTTTTTCTCTGTAATAGAAGAGTTGTTGTTGTTGTTGTTGTTGTTATAGGGCTTAACGCCATTTTTTAGCACACGATAGGCTATACATGGCGGCCAGTATTAATGGTGGAGGAAGAAACCAGGAAATCCCCGGAAAGAACCACCGACCCACGAGAAGCTACTGGCAAGCTTTCTCACATATCCACATTCACCGAATCCGAGACTCGAACCCACGCAGACGGAGGTGAGATGGCAGTGATCCGTAAGGGAGAGCGCTTTAGACCACTCGGCCACTTGGGACTCCGTAATAGAAGAGTAACTACCTGCAAAGAAACGTTTTGAAGTTGCATATTTTATGAAAATGAACTGCATTCAGAAGTAAAATTGCATGTCGGTTAATCCAGAGGACTATAAAATTGTATTATAAAGGAAATGACAGAAAATTGATGCAAGAAAAACGTTTTTTTTCTAACACTATACCAGTTGGTATGATTATTGTTTACATTTGTCAGACAGCCTAACATTCAGTGCTTTAAGAAAAAAAACATAGAAAGAAGGCAAATAAAGCTCTCCGTATAATTTCTTAAAAAACATTTTCTCAACATTTTTAAATTGGCACATATTATCACTACTTGTCCTACCTTGCACATACTTCAGGTTAACAGAGATAACTTTTCATGGTTGATTATATCAACAACACCCACTGAAAGTAGGTTAAAGTGTAAGTGTCAGTGATTTTACAAGCTAGATTTCAAACATGATAGAATTTGATACTGTAGCTAACACTGAAATGTAATGTACCTTTAGATATTGTATACAAGCTCTGCTTAATGCCACCCCAGATGGGACCAGACTTTTTTCTTCCATACTTTGTTAATGTTCAGGTGTTTCTTTATTTGTTTTTGTTCAGCAAGTTTTTAGCAGACACGACTGTACAGTACTATATCTACTCACGCGTGGGTTGAGTCCGGCGCCAAATAACGTGCCTTGATCTGCCATTGCATAATGCGATGGCAGACCAGAGTCAGTTTGGTTTGCTCTGCTCATAATCCAAACAAACTACATAGACCCGGATCTACTAATTTGTTATGGAATGGCAAATCTGGGTCAGTATTGTTTGCAGTTGGATTCAACTTCTACACGAATATATATAGGGTATATACCAACTTACGATAAATAATTTTACAGTTCATAAATTTTTATCTTTTGTACCATTGTATTGGGTACATGCATTATACTGCAGAAATTACCCATGTCTATTATCTGCCAGGCAGGTGTTACAAATAGGTATTGTTAACAGGATTTCAGGTAGGTCCATTTCATTTCAGATTCATGTCAAACTCACATGGTCATCTGTCCATGAGTCATTCTCCAATTGATTCACAGACCGTTGGATTAGACTTGACACAATGTTATCCTGTGATCAACAGTTTGAATTTCATCCAGCCCTCCTTATTATTGTCTGTACAGTTGATTGCTTTGATGTTCAGACATACACACATCAACAGCAGTGAACAACAGAACCAGTCACCCTAATGTTTAATTTTTGGGAATGGTTTTAAATTCTTGCACATTTACAATAGTTTCATATTCAGGAATATGTTTTCTCAAGTTAGTTGTGTTGGTATTCAGTGTTTTAAATATATTTCAGAGAAGAAAACTTTTGAAGGCAAGCCTGTATGCCTTTGCAAAGTTTATAATTTTACACAGAAAATTTCAAGATTTCCCTTCTGAAAATAGTCTTTTAGTTAAGGAACATAAATGAATTACTCATAACTGCTGCATGTATTTCTTTTTAAAAATAGTGGTTGTTGAGATCTACAACTGTCTGGAATTCAGCAAGAGCCTTTCTTTCCACCATCCCAATAACTATTACAAGAGTCCTTCTTTCCACCTTCCCAATAACTATTACATAAGTCCTTCTTTCCACCTTCCAAATAACTATTACAAGAGTCCTTTCCACTTTCCAGATAACTATTATTAGAGTCTTCCTTTTCACTTTCCCACTAACTATTGTAAGAGTCCTTCTTTCCACCTTCCCAACAACTGTTACAAGAGTCCTTCTTTCCACCTTCCCAATAAATGTTACAAGAGTTCTTCTTTCTGCCTTCCCAGTACCTATTGAAGTATGCTTTATTGACAAGACATTTCATTGTCTTGTGACCGCTCCAATGGCCTTGTGGTTAGAGCGTCCACCTCAGATGCGGGAGATCGTGGGTTCGAACTCTGGCCGAGTCTTACCAAACACTTATAAAAATTGTACTAAAAGCTGCCTCGCTAGGCGCTCAGCATTAAGAGGTTAGTGTTAGCACTGGTTGGCCTGATGTAAGGATAATGTGACTAGGTGGGACTTCATGCTTCATATCTGTGGCATGATGCCCCAGTGCTAGACATCACTATAAACTGTCAAACTGCAGACATCGTAGCGATATAACTGAAATTTTTTAAAGCAGTGTTCAAAAATCCAAATCTCACACATACACACACACACACAAACACACACACACATTTTTTATGAAAGCACTTTTGGTTGATTTGTTGAACAACTCACCAGTCATGTAGTCTTTGCTTTGGTTTGAAAGAGTGAATGTATTACCATATATATTCATGTATATATGAGATCCAGCTGCAAATGGTATAGACCCATATTTGCCATCATGTAATATGCCGATAGATCTTGGTCTATGCAGTTTACTAGAACTAATCGGTAGGACAAATAACACAGATGCTGGTCTGCCACTACATTATGTGATGACAAGTTGGACTCAATCCTGTTTGCAGTTGAATTAGTGAATGTATACTGTACTTTAAGATGATTTTGTAAAGAATTTATGATATAGTGCTTAGAATTGCAAGGATAAATATAATGATCAAAGATATTTCAATAAATTGTTTGAGAGCATTTTCAAATAAATTACGTAAAGCAGTTTTCTTTCTGACAACCAGTTGTAGACTAACATAATGTGCATGTTCTTTGTAAGACTAGTTAGTCCCATAAATATCATCCATGACATGGATGAGGTTGCAGGAGAGAAAGAGAGAGAGAGAGAGAGAGAGAGAGAGAGAGAATGGGGAGACAGAAATGGTTATTAGTTGGACAAATAAGTGGGTGAGATGCATACAATTGTTTGTGATAAATGGGAATTATAATGTCCATTGTTTTACACAGTTATTCATTCAATGAATTTTAGTATTTATGGATGTTAGGTCTGAAGAAGTCAGTTCAAGTCATAAGAATTTTAATATATATGAAGTTGGCATGCAGTACTCAAACATTTGTATGTTAGCAGAGTTGGAATTGCTTCCCTTTTATAAGGTCAAAACTAGCCTTGCTGTACCAGACAATGTAGGCAGAGTTTGAATTGCTTCCCTTTTATAAGGTCAAAACTAGCCTTGCTGTACCAGACAATGTAGGCAGAGTTTGAATTGCTTCCCTTTTATAAGGTCAAAACTAGTCTTGCTGTACCAGACAATGTAGGCAGAGTTTGAATTGCTTCCCTTTTATAAGGTCAGAACTAGTCTTGCTGTACCAGACAATGTAGGCAGAGTTGGAATTGCTTCCCTTTTATAAGGTCAAAACTAGTCTTGCTGAAACAGACTAATGCATGGCTTTCAGTGATTCTCTGCCATATGAGTGGCCTTTGGTGGAGATCTCAGAGCAAAGTGAGAGGTCTGGTTGAAAGAGACTTGGCACATGCATGGTATGCAAACACAAATGATCTGAAGCTTTATAGCTTGAAAGGCACTCATTGCACTCACAAATTGACAGCTGAATCCATAAATATATTCACAATGAGTAGTTCCATAAGATTGTGATTTGAAATGTCAGCATACACATGAAGACTGCTCTGGTGGCCTAAGTGGTTAGAGTATCTCCCTCAGATGGAGGAGGTCCTGGCCTGGCCGAGTCATACCATAGACTAATGGTACTGACAGCTACCTTGTTTGGTGTTCAGCATTAAGAGGTTAGTGTTAGGACTGGTCGGCCTGCTGTCAGGACAACGTGACTGGGTGGGACATCACACTGCATGTCTGCAGCATGATGCCTTAGTACTAGACGTCACTATAAACTGCCACACTGCAGACATCATTTAAAGCTACATTAAAAATCTAAATCAATCACACACACACACACACACATGTACACGCACACGCACACAAGGCAGTGATTGAGTAAACTCCATACTGTATGTACTGATAAACTCGGCCTGCAGCAATTGCAATGTCCTGGAACAGGATGCCATATCAGAACCAAAAGAATAATTTTGAACAAAATGAGGAAAAAGACAAAAATTTCTGCATTTCATTATAGCTTCAAAGTCGTTCTTTAATAAATATAATACTGCAAAAATTACGAAGAATAATCCAAAGATTGACCAAAGGCAAAAACTTGAGATTGTGTGATTTTCACAATGAATTAGGCTGACCTTACACCTGGGTGTTCATGTGATGTAAGTACCTGACATGTATTGTAATTGGCTAGAGACATTTAATCTGTTAGTTAGCTAGTACCATTGTGTCAGAGGATCATTCAGTCCTTGACTGTTATCAAAATAACATCTTAGTCCCTGAGTAAGTATTTAAAGTTAGGCTGACTCTACACCCCATGTTAATGTGGTGTCTGCACCTTTCATGTATTGTAAGCAGTTGAAGACATCTGTAAATTAGCCATGTCATTTTATCAAAGGACCATTCACAGAGGGCCCCAAGGAGGATTAGTTCTTTTTTGACTGTGGAGTCACCCATTCAAAATTAGATATGTTAATGTTACCATTGTTATGAACCACTTAGTAATACACCCACACCCCACACCCACAAACAAAAATGATTTAATAAATAAATTTCCTTACAAAATACTTTGTGAGTTTTTACTGCATAAACAACACATAAAATCAGTAGTGGTAAAAAAATACATAAAAGCCATTGAATGTTTCAAAAAGCTGGGGGGATGGCGTTTGCAACCAAGGCCTTTAGCTTATTATAGTTAAAGGTTGACGGCATTCCCACAAATAATAACTTAGTATTACAGCTGCTTTTGTTATGCTTTTTATTTCACAGTATTCTCAATGCCATGGTGGGCAGTTTTGTGTCAGTATAAATGTTGATGTTATTTTTATACATATCAATTTTATTCCCCAATAATATCAAACAGTAATCAATATTTTAACCATTCATATTGGATGATCAGTATGGTTGACTTTTTCCAATAAAGTATTGTCTGTTGTCATTGTCATTTTATTTATTTTTGTTGCCAACATTATTTTTTTCTTTCCAAAATCAGATCCGTTTATTTTGTCATGTTATAAGCAGGCTCTTAAATTGTCTAGTCACAGATTAACACCGTAGTGATGTGTATATATAATGATTGTCTTGCCACCAAGATCCACCCAGAATGGCAGTTTAAGCTGCTGTAGTGTTGTTTTGGTAAAGCCCAGTGTTGTGGATTTAAAATAGTGTTGTTGAGGTTTTCAAAACTAGGTTGTCTCTCTCCAGTTTGTAAACATGCACTTTATTTTTGGTTTTTGGTTGTATCTAATACACTTTTTGAAAGTGGAACATGAATTTTAAATCCAGTTCAAATTATCTGGTAGTAGCAATAAGGCAGTGTGATGTAGGACAGAATGTCACAGGACAAAAGTCACAATTTGAATTTTCACTATTATTAGTTACATGTAGGACAAAAAGTAACAATTTGAATTTTCACTATTTATTATTAGTTACATGTAGGACAAAAGGGTCGCAATTTGAATTTTCACTATTATTAGTTACATGTCGGACAAAAAGACACAATTTGAATTTTCACTATTATTAGTTACATGTAGGACAAAAAGTCACAGGACATAAAGTCATGCTTTGAATTTTGTAATGTTGCAGGTTTTGATAGAATGAGATGATTTATTGCACTTTCAATGAGATAAACAATGTATCAGGCATATTAATATCTCAATATTTGCAGATATTTTATAGCAACTTGTAACAAAGTAAGAGTATACATAGCAGGATCGCCCACATTATTATTGGGGGGGGGGGCAAATATGTAGTGGTCATCTATTAAGTTTTACGGATATAGGCCAAAACATGTTTAGACATGAATTTCAGGCGGCCATGATGCATAGTACTAACAAAATAATCACATTGTTTTAACTGTCACTGTGAAAGTTATTGCTGCTTTGATGACTTCCATTTGGAATGGTTTTGACAGAAACTTGGATTTTTATATTTATTTCATAGGTCTGTATTTGAAACCATGGAAAGTTAAGCCATTAAGCACAACAAGGTTTAATTTTGTTAACATACTTGTTTAAAAAGTAATTACAGATTAAAACCAAAATTTTACATCTATATCCTTATCTACCTTTTCCTCTCTAAGAGTAAACCATAAATAACCTAAAAAAATCTCATTGTTATATGCTTGTTTTATCATTTGGCCTTAAGACTTCAGTTGCTAAACAATTACTCTTTTCATGTGAAGCCATCAATTTGTTGTGATCATTAATAGTAACAATTAAGTTTTAATAGATACCAGTATTTGGGGAATATTAAAAGTTACTTTCTGTCCTGCATGCCCACCATTACTATGATAATTCATGTTGTGACTCTTTGTTTTGTGACTTAATGTCCCATTTGTATTTGTGACATTTTGTCTGTGATTTTTTTGTCCTGGAACTTTCTGTCCATTTACCGGACAATGCTAACACCTGTTTTACCCTTAGCTTTGCCAACCCTCAAATTGATTATGGATGTATGTTGTGGAGATGCATATACCATACTGACCTTTTTACACTATAAACAACACACCAGTGTACAAGTTAGGTCGGGGCCCCAAGTAGCCGAGTGGTCAAAAGCGCTGATCGTTACGGATCGCTGCCATCTCACCTCTGTCTGCGTGAGTTCGAGTCCAGGCTCGGCTAATGTGGGTACGTGAGAAAGCCTGCCAGTAGCTTCTCGTGGGTCGATGGTTCTTCCCGGGGTTTTCCAGGGTTCTTCCTCCACCATTAATACTGGCCGCCATGTATAGCCTATCTTGTGCTGAAAAATGGCGTTGAACCCTATAACAACAACAACAACAACAAGTTAGGTCCAGTTGCAAACAGCATAGACCCTAGTTTGCCATTGCAAAATACAAACTGCACAAACCCAAATCTGCCATTGCATAATACAGACTGCATGAATGTTGATCTGCCATTGCACAATGCAGCAGCAAATCAGGGTATATGTTGTTCATTCTACCGATTACTCCATACAGACTGCAAACTGCAGATTCTGGTCAGTGCAGTTTACAGTTGGATCTAATTTCTGTATGAGTATATACATACTGGAATTCACCTAAATTTATTTTCACATGAGCTGGACATTTAAGGCCGGCCCCCTCCCCCCCCCCTTTGTACTTAACCCTCTACCCCTTGGATATCTCATTTTGTATGTGACATTTTTGCAGACATTGTGCATTATTCTTCTTTAAGTTAGACACAAAATGGTGCTGTATCTCATTGTGCAATTTTTGGCAAGGGAATGCAGCTTTAATTTACAGGCAGTACTAAGGCTTTTACAAAGATGTGTGTAGTAATTGGAGATGCTTTTGTACATTCTTTGATACATTAGCCATTATGTATAATGGGAAATTTATGATAATAGGCCCTTTTCCTGAATATTTTGACATGTAGCTGATGAAAATAATACTTTCCTGTCTAAATGTGACAGAATACTGTTTTTGTTTAAAACAAACTTTTCATATTTAAAGACAAATTCAGTAATAATTATTCAGATTAAAGTAAATGTTATCATTATTAGATTTCATAACTAAACAATGATAACACCACCATCATCATCATAATTTTGATAAAGTCGAGAGTGAGTAACAGGTTTGACCAACAAAAAAAATCCCAACACAACACAGGATTTTATGAGTAGTCTGCTGAATGACTTGGTCGGAATAAATTAAAATCATCATCATCATCATCATCATCATCATCATCATAAAAACAACAGCAACAACAACAATAATAATAATACTAATAATAATAATACAAACAATATGCTTGCAACAGCAATACTGATAATAAGACTATTATTATTATTATTATTATTATTATTATTGTTGATTTCATGGTATAAAAACATCATAAAACTTCTTTAAAATAGAATATTTGATACAATATATTAAGGGTCTTTACCTGTAGAATCCATATCAAAGAAGATAAAAGAATGATATGAAACTAAATTAATTGAGAAGCAAAGAAAAAAATTAAAAAGTATTATGCACATAAGTAATATAAGTATGTGAGAGTTTTCACTTTGAAAGGCTCCCTATAACCTTTTTATTTCTTATTTTCATTTTCTTAGAATTTAAATAAAACAAATAAATGTAATTTTGAATTCATTTATAATCACTGTCCTTATTTGTAAACTAATAATTTGAAATTATTAATTAAACTCGTCTATCAATAAAATTTAAATACAACAGTTTGATTTCTGAAAGTGTTATAACTAGAAAAAGATTCTATCTGTAAAGAAAACATAAACATGGACCTGAGATTCTTATTCATTATGTCATGGACGGGAACTTGCTAATGGTGCCACCTATTGGATTGAACATAATTGAGTTCAGTACCTGATTAAATATAGTATGGTAAATTGCTTGATACCATTATCCAGTAAAAGTTGATACATGAATTAGCTAGAGCTCTGTATAGACTCTGATAATAGGATTCTCTCAGTTTACTAATTATGTAATTGTTTTATGGCAGAGATGCTTTATTATTGTCTGATATGGCTATCATTATTTAGTACCATAGCAAAACTGCTAATTAAATATTGGATGAGGTAGTTTATTGGGTGCTGTTCTGTTGGGAGGTCATCCAGTGTGCACCATCTCAAATGTTTAATCTAAACAATGGAAAAGTTTAATTGTGTTACCCACAGGACTGTCAGTGCTAGCATTGAGTCATGGTGAGTGATGTGGATATATTTTTTTGTCTTCACATTTTGTAAGTATTCCATTTTATTTTTCCTTTCATTTAGATGAAAATGGATTCATTGGATGGTATATGCATATTTCTTTCCTTCACATTCTTGTTAACATTTCACTGAAAGTTGCACACACATTTCCTCTCCAGATAGCATCTGTGAATTGTGGATATGTGAGAAAACTGGCTAGTAGCTTCTGAGGGTCATTGCTTCTTCCCAGGGTTTTCCCTGGGGTTCTTCCTCTACCAGATATACTTGGCCACCATGTATAGTCTGTCATGTGCTGAAAAATGGTGTTAAAGCCAGAACAGCAACAACAGCATCTGTGAACCGTATATCTGTTTTGTTCAGGAGTAAAATGTTTGAAATGGGGAACCAGTCTAGAAATCACATGGTTCACTCATGCCATCTAGTGTAAGACAGGATTAATGGATGAGTTTCATTCAACAAAAGAATTATTTAAAATGTTGAATTATTCAAAACTGACTGAAGGATCTTATAATGCAAGCAGTAGTTTTTCCTATCACTTGATGCATAGCATGCAGAATACCATATGTACTTACTTCGAAGTCAAGTCTATCTGTACACTGCAAAGACCCAGATCTTCCTTTGTAAAATGTGCAGGCAGATCTGGGTTCATACAGTTTGTTAGGAATAATCAGTAAAACAAGCAACATAGACCCTGATCTTCCAATGCATTATGTGACAGTAGATCAAGGTCTGTGTTGTTTGCAGTGGGACTGGACTTAATAAGCAAGTACGGATGGTATATAAAGGCCAAATCAGTATGTGTAGTGTCAGTGACACTATACCTGTATAAAGGGTAAAATCAAAGCCTGTGACTAAAAAGAAAATCAAGAATAATAATGGGCAAGTGCATGCTTGTCAACAGGTAATAACTTTTTTGATAAAATTTCCTGGTTATACTTTACTTGATATGTATCATTCTGTTTATATATAGTGGTAAAAAGTATTGATGCCAGATGTAAAAATCTTCACAGCTGTATCACATCACTTTGATAATAAAATGGCTGTATCACATCAGTGTGATAATATAATGGTCAGCCCAGTATGATCTCACTCAATTATTCAGTGAGATGCAAAGTTTGTTTCTTCTGTTGTCTGAAAGTACATCAGAAAGTTCATGATGTCTTAGGAAATACCGTCATAATTGATCAAATTTCATTTTGCATATCTAGCTATTCATGTAAAATGTAAAATATTGCTGGTGCATTTAAATACTAATAGATTTCATGCCTTTTCTTGGAAGATTTAACAAAGAAGTTTCATCAAAGAAACGTGTAACATTGCACATCATAATTTTATCAACAATGTGATACTAATCACACACATGACAGGTTGATAGTTTTCACCTGTAGGGCATTTGTGAGCATTTATCTAATTGAAAACATAACCTTAATCCAGGTGACAATAATTAATTGCAAGGTGTAGGGCCATTGCCACTAAGTATCTCTCTGTTCAGTCATTCCTTATTGCCAGCAGTAGATGATGGGAGATTTTTTCAGTGATAAACAGTCAAAACTGAGCAAGGTTAATCAGGGGTCATTTTACATGGTTTCAGGTAAGATTCGTTAATGATCCATTGGTACTTTACATAATCTGAGATGAGACTAATCAATGGTCATTTTACACAGTCAATCTCAGGTAAGATTAATCAATGGTACTGGTAAATTAACACAGTCTAAGGCCAGATTAATCAATGGTCCATTGGTATTTTACATAATCTGAGGTAAGAGTAATCAGTGGTCATTTTTTGAGGTAAGATTAATTGGTTGTAAATTTACAGTCTAAGGCCAGATTAATCAGTGGTCCATTGGTATTTTACATAATCTGAGGTAAGATTAGTCACTTTACACAGTCCAAAGTAAAATTAAGCAGTTTACACAATCTGAGGTATCAATAATCAGTGGTCACTTTATGCAGTCTGAGATAAGATTAATCAGTGGACTATTGGCATTTTACATAACTTGAGGTGAAATTAACCAGAGCTTTGGAAAATTGGTCATTGAGTGTCTCTGTTCTTATATTGTTGCTGTTGTGGAATGTAACATCATTTTTCAGTACACGATAGGCTAAACATGGTGGCTGAAAACCCTGGTAAGAACCACCAACCCATGAGAACCTCAGAAGCCACTGCCAAGCTTTCTCACTTACCCACACTGGCCGAGCCAGAGAATGAAACTCATGCAGACAGGTGAGTTGTTGTTCTTGTTTTGGGGTTTATGACCATTTCTCTGTGCAAGATAGGCTGTATAAGGCAGCCAGTCTAACTGGTGGAGGAAGAACCTGGGAAAATCTAGGTAAGAACCACTGACCCACAGGAAGCTACTGACAGCTTTCTCACATACCCACATTGGCCATGCTTTGAGACTGAGACCCATGCGGACAGAGGTGAGATGGCAAGTGCTTCAGACCACTCAGCCACCTGGGGCCCCAACAGAGGTGAGATGGCAGTGATTGGTACAACTCGGTGCTTTAGAAACCTTGGCCACCTGAGGCCCCCTTTTCCTAAGTAAAAATGGACTTGACACGGGATAGTTACAGTATTTCTTCCACTGTAAGATCAAGGTGATAGTCCAATGAACCTGCCTAAAATTAAGTGGGTAGGCTTATTATCAGATAAAAGAAATCCTTTGTAAATATTTGCCCAGATTTTGTAACAATGGTTTGGGGCAGGATAATCAGATAAGTATGGTATGTTTTATATATATATATATATATTGATTTGACACACCCAACGTTTTGCACTGTTTAACTGACTCTACCGCTATATACGGCTCTCATTATTGGGGTTTTCCAACAGGTAATGTTATACCTGTGTCGAGCATGTTGATAATACCTGTCTAATACAGCTGTTTCAGTGCACATCAGTTGTGTCAGTGCTGACGAATGAGTGTAGACCTCATAGAATGTGTCAGATTTATATAATGGTGTTTGTCTGTGCCAGATTTTGTATAATGGTGTTGGTACATGTAGTATAATGGTGTTTGTAGCATTGCCTGTACCCATATATGCTGCTGGATTATAACTGAAGATACCTGTACTTCGTTTATTCTGCCAATGGAGAATATTTTACATTCAAGCTGATGATAAGTAGAATCTCATCTCATTAGTGGTCCCTGTAATTTAAGATCCAGCCTCATGGTATGAATTTATTTATGTGTATAGGTCTGTTTGTTGTTACATAATGCATCAGCATTCATTGTTTGTTTCATGAAAGACCACCCTATTTCATTTAGTGAAAGAATGTAGCTTTTCCACTCCTTTAACTTTCATGGAATTTGAATGAAATAAGGAAGTACATTTTTTTGTTCATGAGTTTAATATAGACAATTTTGAACCAATTAACCAAGTGTCTTTGCTTTTAGAATGTTTTAGAAACCTTTTGTACTGTAAATGAATGTTCTCCAATTAGGTTCAAAAATGTTATGACTGGTATATAGACGGGGACCTGTTTTTATACACCTGCCATAATGTAGAGGCTATTATGCTATGATATGGCCCATGTGCATGTCCATTCATCTGTCCATCCACCTGCCATAATGTAGAGGCTATTATGTTATGATATGGCCCATATGCATGCCCATTCAACTGTCCATCCACCTGTTTTCCATTTCATTTCTGTACAGTGCAGTTCTCCTTCATTCATGAAAAAGTTGTACCTGGGGTCCATAGCTGCCATCTGCTTTATGTAATAACCACAGTATAGCTTGAATGCTTAAACAAAAATGTGCGTTGACTGAGGGGGTATGTAAGTTAAATGTATTTTTTTACTTCATAGTGTTTGTGAATTTAAATTTGTCAAATGATGGCATTTTAAAAAGAAACTAGTCATAACAGTAAACTTTGTGTTTGATAGACCAACTTAATTGCAGTGGTTTAATTTTAATCACAGGTCCATAGTGGTACTACATTATGTCCAGAATCATGCTATAAAGAGGGGCAATATAAGCTGTAACTCTAGTTTTTCACCTTCTGCCATTGCCAAACATTGTAAGCAGCTTGTGTTTGTGGCAAGGAAGAGAAACCTTTCAATATTAGGCTGAAAAGGTTAAATGTCAAGGTCACAGGACTGAAATTAGAAAAACTGTTTCCACACAAAAACTTACTTACATCCAGATACATGTACTTTGACCAAACTTTGTAATTTGCTTGCATGTGAAGTAAGAACAACACCTTTTGAATTTGGAGCCAGAAGGTCAAAGTGAATTTGATAATAAAAATGGTTTGTGCATGTCTTAAATTATTTACTGCATACTTGCATCAAACTTTATGTATGGCTTGTATTTGAGACAAGAAAGAGACCTATTGGTTTGGGGGTTAAAAGGTCAGAGATGAAGGTCATAGGGACAAAAGGTCAGAGATGATGGTCATATGGATCCCAGGAAAGAAAATGGTTTCCACAAAATAAGTAGAAAGTCTTATGCCATAAAACCTGACCAGTCTTTGTGGATGGCATGCATTTGACACAAGAAAGACACCTATCAGTGTTGGAGTCAGGAGGTCAAATGTCACTGAGACTGAAAGAAGTATAGTTTTCACAAAATAATTGGACACAGCAGGCATATTATTTACTGTTTATGGTACTGTTATAACCTCTGCCAAAACAAACGAGCACCTAAAATTATGTGGAAGTAAAAACTGGATAGTTTGTATGTGCATATATTATATCTCACATGCAATGTAGGACTTGTTTCCCTTTCAGTTTTTTTGGTACATAGTACTCTATTAAATTGAAACCATCTAAATCATGATTAGCCAATTTATTGTGCTTAATCCTCTGGCTACTGATTGGTGGAAGGCATTCACATTGAAAAACAGGTCTTAAAACCAGTCTAAAATTTCGATATACATAATAGCATTTATGTGGAAATTTTAGACTGGCAGTATATTGACATTTATGGGGAAAATTCAGACTGGCTTTCTAATCATGTTCTTCAGTGCAGATACGTTCTGTATATACAAATTGGCTTTTGGCAGAAAGTTCAGACTGGCCTTTTATACATGCATTTTTTGGTGCAAGTGCCTCTGGTTTCTTTTCACAGCAAATTAATCTTTCACTATGGTTTCTCTACACAGCAAAGGAGAATTCTATGAGTCTATGAAATCCAAAAGCCTTGTGGGCAACACTTGAAAGAAGGCTCAACCCAAGCAAACCATTTGTTGTGTATGTGTTGGAAAAGACACACAACAGTATCTTCTTCTAGGGGTTAGCATCTGAGATACAGGATGTTACCAGTTCTAAACCCAGCCAAGTCATACCAAAGTCTTATAAAATTGGTACTAACAGCTGCCTTGCTAGGCACTTAGCATTAAGAGGTTAGTGTTAGGATTGGTTGGCCAGGTGTCAGGATAATGTGACTGGATGAGACATGATGCTACATGTCTGCGGCATGATGCCCCAGTGCTGGAATCACTGTAAACTGCTACACTGCTGCCACTATAGCGATACGACTGAAAAATTGTTAAAGCTATGTTAAAAATCCAAATCACACACACACACACACACACACACACACACACACACACACACACACACACACACACACACACACACACACCTATGATGCAATAGATGCTTTAGTAACCAAGTCCAATTTACAACAAGAAAATCAGTAATGGGAGACAACCCATACAATTCAATTCAAATGAGTTCACTAGCCTGCCCCTATGGTCAGTTAAATAACTTCAACATTATTTTGAAATCAATCTAAGTACTTAAGTGTCAAAATGATGCTAGTCTGTAATATGTTGAGAACTAGGACTTGAGCAACAATTTAGTTTGAATGTCCCATAAGTCTACTTTCGTGTGTGTGTGTGTGTGTGTGTGTGTGTGTGTGTGTGTGTGTATGTGTGTTATCCTTTCATTCTCCTTCCTCCTCCTAATTTCTTTGAAACATTTGTTTCAGAAAACTATAATATACTTAGAAGTTCACCCTTAAAATACTATTTTATGTTACTTTGATGGTTTTCTGAAAAATTATTCGTTAGCAGATGCGGGGCCTTGAAAATACATGTGCAACAGTTTATAAGTATGTACATGTTTACAGCTGTCTTGAAAATCTCTTGTTTCAAAAGAGCACACATTGATATGCATGTAGAAATACTGAGTAGGGAAATTTTACTTTGATCTGACAGTATAATTAAAACTTAAATAAAGGTGCCATACAACACAGTCATGACAGGGATATAATATAACACTAAGCTTTAAACTCATCAAGTTTAAAGGAAATACATGATTAGTTACAGTCACCTTGTAAAAGGCATTCCGAGTGAGTCATATCTATTCATAGAGATCAGACATGTGACTTTAATATCCCGGTCACATAAATGAAGTGCAGGTATAGAACTGTTACAAAAGAATTCCAATAAAATCATGCTTTAATCTTAATCAGTGATGTGGAGAAATATCATTTAATTGTAATGGGTAGTTCCTGTATCATGGGTAGCCACATGCATGTTTATTTACATGGTTACCAATTTTGTAAATGGTTGGCAGGCAGTAAATGTCACAGCTTTACCACTGGAAACTCATTATTGACCCCTGTTTAGCAGTGACACAACTAGAAACCCAATATTGCCCCTGATTAGGAACAACAACACTGGAAACTCAATATTGCCCCCTGATTAGGAATGACACCACTGGAAACCCAATATTGGCCCCAGATTAGGAAGAACACCACTGGAAACCCAATATTGCCCTCCTGATTAGGAATGACACCACTGGAAACACAATATTGCCACCTGATGAGGAATGTCACCACTGGAAACACAATATTGGCCCCTGATTAGGAAGGACACCACTGGAAACCCAGTATTGCCCCCTGATTAGGAAGGACACCACTGGAAACCCAGTAATGACCCCTGATTAGGATTGACACAACTGGAAACCCAATATTGTCCCCTGATTAGGAAGGCACCATTGGAAACCGAATATTGCCCCCTGATTAGGAATGAGGCCACTGGAAACCCAATATTGCCTCCTGATTAGGATGGATACCACTGGAAACCCAATAATGACTGACCCCTGATTAGGAAGGACACCACTTATACAAAAACTTAGAGGTAAAAGATAGAGATTTCCATTTTGACTCATTCTTGAATCTTCCAGAAACCCCATTGTTCTTGTAAATTTCTAAAGTGTACTTTCATAATTATTATACTAAAATTGACTCTCTTGAAAGTTGGGGCAAATATTATTTTGCCCCTGATATCTATCTATGCGGAAGTGACTTACCAATATCACAAGAAAAAAGAACTCATTAAGGCAGAGATTGGGTTTTAGAAAAATCACAACTGTTACAAAATGAACAGTGATCTGTTTGAGATTTAAGAAATCAAAGTGATTAGTGCTATATATAGAATCAGTATGATCATCGACAAATGGAGAGATAATAAGAGAACTTTAATGAAATTTACTAGGAGTGAAGACAAAAATGTTCTGCATTCCAATATAGTAGTGCAACTGAAGCTTTTTGGAGTTTCTTTTATAAAAGTCATCAAGAGAAAATAAATATCTTTAGTTTCAGACAAAATTATTTACATGAATTCTTTAAAAATGAAATGCAGTTATTTGAGATAATATTAGAAGGACATCCAATTTTATTGTGTGTGTGTGTGTGTGTGTGCAAACACACACAAGTATATATTGTTCTACAAAAACATAAAAAGTCAAGATTTTCTCCATGCTTGACCTTTAAGCTGGTTGGGTTTAAAGTGCTTGATAAAGATGCAAAATCTTGTATAGCACCCATGTTAAATTGTTTCATGATCACTTGGTTCATTTATTACAACACTAAGAAATTTACCCCCGATAGATTTCATCTCAGATCAGGTGATAACTGCACCTGAACTAATTTTCAAGTTGTGGTTTTTTTTTATTAATACCAATGCAGAAAAGATAGCTTACCATATATACTCGCTTGTAAGATGAGTCCAACTACAAACTGAACAGGTCCAGATCTGCCATCACATAATGCATTGGCAGATCTGGGTCTGTGCCGTTTGTTAGGAGTAATCATTAGAACAAACAACATAGACCCAAATCTGCAGGTGCATTAGGCTATGGCAGACTTATAAGCAAGTACATAGAGGTAATATATCATCTGATTAATATATCTGGCATGTCACCAGAAATTTATCAATGAAACCATCTAAGGTATGCATTGTATACTGTATTATCATTATGGTGATTGCTGCTATTGGTGTGTTTGGTTGAAAAAGTTGCCAATTTATGTTATAGAAGGTGTACCATACATATAGATATATGTATATGATATTATTTGGAAAGAAAATGACGATGGTAAGGCAATACAATGCATGCATAGTCAGGTTACAGGTGAGAGCTAAACTTTTGTTTCATTTGTAAAATATTAAACAGATGGATAAATTTGATCTGCCATTATTTTTTGTACATGCATATAACAATATATGGTGCACCTTAATAGCCAGTATATACTTGGTAACAATATCTTGGTTCATTTGATATTGTCAGTTTAAATCACTCAGGTAAATACTTTCAAGTTCCAGGCCTTTCTTGTGTTTTGCAAAGAAAGGTTGCAGTGTGTTTGACATTCTTTGTTCTGGTCAATCTTTCGTTGTACAGCTATTGCTTGTCACACCATGTAATGGAATATTTATTGATATTTAATATAGCAAAGCTCTGGGAATGCTTAACAGAAGTTAAGGATTTATAGATTCTGACTTCATATTGGTATGTAAATTAACCATATTTATTGTTCTGCTTACAGTAAAAGAAAAAAAGGGGGGGGGGTTGCATACCAATTATCACTGATGAAAGTTTAGAACTGTCTTCAGTTTAATTTTTGGCAGAACTCTCTATAAGAATTTTTTTTAAAAATTTGTATTTTTACTCGAATGACTTTGGACAAATTGCCTTAGAATTTGGAACTGAAGTGTAGGTTGTTTTTTTTTTTAAATTTCTATGGGGTATTTTATGAATACTATAAAACAAAAACTTGTAATACAGACTGAGTGGTAATGACCAGGCATTAACTCTTAAATAGTTTTGTCATACAAGATCCCTCATTGCTAAATTGTTTGAGAAAACAAATGAAAATTGCAGTATGCATTGAAATTGCATGTATATCAATTACTGTACATAATAGATACGCAAATCCTATGAGGTAAATAATTGTTCAAGTTTAAGCTATTATAGGCATGCAGTCAAATATGTAACTTTATCATACAAGCACTTACAGGTGCAAATTCAGATAAATTTACAAATTACTTTTGTGTGTCATTTGTATTGTCATTTGTTTATGAATAAGTTCAAATAGGACTTCAAAACAATGTTTGTTAGTGGTTCAGCCATGTATATGTATGTCTGTCACAATTTTATATCCAAGATGGAAAATCACAGGTGTAGAATAGGTAACAGTTAATGAACATTTGAGTCCAGAAATGTACAAGTACGTTTACACTCGTGAAGACTGAAATAAATGTTTATAAAACTTTTTCTTGCTATTTCTTCCAGTATATGTCTGTCATCTCTTGTTCACTTAGTTTACACAGACAGTCATGTGTTGAATTCATTATTTGTTCAGGTGTTACCTGCTTAAAATATTTAGAAATATATCCCTTTTCATTTTTTGTCCTAAACTATGAGTTGTGACTGGTTTTCATTTTCTCAAGTGGTTGCTGTCAATCAAGTCTACACCATTTACTTATTACGGTGCATAGAGTCATTTGATTAGTGAAATCCTTACATCCTCTGTACGATTCATACTCTCCAGTTCTAAATTTAATTTTTGAAATGTAGCTGAATAGAGTATTGACTGGCATTGTTATCTGTTTTTTTTCAGCCAATATGTACATCAGACTCGTATTTTACATTATTTTCTGGCTCAAAATCACTCACTGATATTTCCAGTAACACTTTTCCAGTTCCATTAACCTCATCTACTTTAAAATTGTCAAAATTATTGTCATCATTTCTATTATCAGATGGTATTGCTCAGTGAAATCATCATCTGATGACTGTTTGGAGTTTGCCATTTTGAGTTTTCTAGGTAGAAATGCTACAATATGTATCAAAATTTAAATGTATACACAGTAAATAATAACTGAAATGATGCTGTTTATTCAAAATGATCAGAATGTCAACTTTTCCCCCCATCTGCATTGTAGGCTTACAGGTTGATGGATATTTTTCATACGTAAACCATCACCACATTTTTAAAAGTAAATACCATAGTTGAAAGAACTCTTGGTCAAAAGATATGTAAATCAACTTTTGGTCAAAAAGATACAGTGGTAAATTAACTTTTGGTCAAAAAATAAGTAAATCAACCACAGATGTATAATGTTGTGTAATGTACAGTTCAACCGAGTCTGGTCAGATTTTCTGGCTGATGCCCACTGTGATGTGAAAATCAACACTTTAGGAAAAAAAGTAACAGAAGAATTGCATGATGTAGAAATATATCAATTAATTGGAATGTTTAGTTCCTGCCAATTACATCTTATTTTACGCTGATTTTGTAAATGCTAACAGGCAGTATACTAAACTAAGTACATGTAATTTACATGTGTAAATGTTGTAGCTTTACCAGATGATCATGTGTTTTAACCAGGATTTGTAAAACATTGCTAAATATTTGGTACAGCTAGGACAGAATGCTTGCTGCAGGACCTATGACACAATGCATAATTTGAACACATTAAAAATTCATGCATATTTTGCTGATTATAAAGGCAGTTACCACACATGAGCTGGAACTTGGACAATCTAACAATCTTGTGTTACAAGCAAGGAAAATACTTGAGGCTTTTCTGTATTAGCTTTATATCTTCACCAACTGAAATGGTTGGTACAAATATTCGAAATAACCAAAACCACAAAAAGGAAAAGAAAAGCAGATGAGATAAATAGTGCTTACAGTGCATTTAGAGACAATAACTTTAATTGAACGTGTTGTTAAAGATGGCAGCATTGAGTCCAAGCAAGTTTTTCCCTATCGACAGTCTTGTGCTTAAATAATGTTGTACTCCAAAGACTGAAGACAAAGCCCTTTTTCTTCCCTAGTTCTTTTGTCTGAGTCACATTTTGCAACTGGCTAACACATAAAGCCACAGACCAAAGGATTCTGCTTGCTTGTGATGTATAGGATGGTAGAATTGTTAAAAAGCATACTAAATGTCCACTCTGATTAAATCAACATCTTCTTATAAATAAACAGATCCAACAGGCACCAAATCAAGTTTCATGTTCTGGCATGTTTAGAATTCCTGATCAGCTTATTTTAACAAGTCTGTCAGATAAAGTATTGCTTTTTCTGTTTAGAGAGTTAACATTAGAAAAACTCTGTTCCAAAAATGGTTTTTCACCATTATAAATGTGAAAGCTGTAATTTGATTGATGAATCAAAAGGTCAAAAGAACATGGCCTCATAAAAGCTGTCTATCAAATCTCTCTTATGTCAAAGACCTTGATTTCATCAGATTGGTTAGGTGTCTGTTGGAATAAGGCATAGTGTGGAGATCAGGTGATGGGCAAGTTTGTGTTTAATCAGATTGGTTAGATGTCTGCCAGTCTAAGTCATATTGAGGAGATCAGGTGACAGGTAAGTTTTTGTTGATCAGATTGGTTAGGTGTCTGCCTGACTAAGGCATACTTTGGAGATCAGGTGATCGGTAAGTTTTTGTTGATCAAATTGGTTAGTAGGTGTCCACCCGACTAAGGCATATTGTGGAGATTTGTTGATCAGATTGGTTAGGTGTCCACCTGACCAAGGCATATTGTGGAGTACAGTTGACAGGCAAGATTGTGTTTGATCAGATTGTTTAGTTGTCTGCCTGACTCATGCATATTGTAATCTTGATGGGGAAAATCTAGGTTATTCAATCCCCATCTATTACAAGCGAGTAATGAACAGGGGACTGTAATTTCTATGTTTAGAAAATGTGAGCAAAATGAGATGTATTGTTATTTATTTTTTTTTTGTTCATAGAAAATGGATATGCTGAAAGAAACTAGAGATGGGGATTTATTTTTTCTTCTGATATGTTCTCACCATTGTAATTGTTTTTGCTCAGTTACAGCATCTTTCATTAAGTCATAGTTAAAGCTGAAAGTGGCTGAATGTGTACTGGTTGTACTATCTT
This sequence comes from Megalonaias nervosa, assembly GCA_016617855.1. Classification (NCBI taxonomy): domain Eukaryota; kingdom Metazoa; phylum Mollusca; class Bivalvia; order Unionida; family Unionidae; genus Megalonaias; species Megalonaias nervosa. The sequence goes on from JAECUM010005195.1 coordinate 55,764, forward strand.
CACAATGATGTTGAATTTACTAATTTTTTTATCTTGTTATGATTGTAGAATAGGTTTTTGCATGTTGTAATGTACTATTTATGACTCAGATGTTGATGTATTGTGGTCTTAGAGGGGAGGAGTAAATCATAGACCTTAAAGTAAACTATTGATCATGATAACTAGGACTCTTGAATATTTGGGAACCAGAGTTCTGGCCTAAGACCACACACAGGTGCAAAGCAAATTTATCACCAGTGTAGGCTATCCATGTTTAATAACACTTGCACTGACAGCGACCAGGCCTGAATTTAACTAACAGAACTTAAATCAAGGCTTGAAAATAAGTTTATAATCCTGTGATGTGATTGGCTGAAAAATTTAAATGAGACTAAAAAATAACCAATCTTATGCTTAGACATAACTTAAGACTTGTGTTGGTGAAATTGAGGCCAGGCTCCCATTATTCTCAAAACTTTTAGGGGGACAAGAAGGTAAAACTCCAGAGTCTTGTCATTTTTGAAACTTTAATTAGAAAAAAAACACAGAATTATAGTGGTCCCCCTCTTATACGGCCACCCCTTCTGCACGGGGAAAGTGGCCTTATAAAACGGGTGGCCCTTCCAGAGGGAGACTAAATTTTTTGTGAGAAGTATATGTAATGTACGTAGTAAGAAAGCTACATACATCAAAGTATTTAACATCTTCATTTAAGATCTTCGTTTAAAAGTAACATTAATTATTAAAAGGTTCTTCTTGTTATAATAATAGACTTATTTCAACTGAATATACGTTAATAGTTCTTATTCTTTGCGTAAGTGTTAAATGCAAGCAGGTATTGTTGTCATGCACATTGCAAAACCATTCAAAAACGTCATTTAAATCTTGGTACATACATAATTCTCATTCCATTTGCTCCATTTTCCCACTGCTGCTGAATAACCTCCTTATCGGTTACGACATTGTTTACGCGAGTCTTTTCAACATAAAATTGTTTTATTCGAGTCTTTTCTGCATAAAATTGTTTGGCAAGTCCCCCTCCCCACCTCACCCGATGTCATCAAGTAGAATAACCAACTTTCTTGTAAAATAATACGTCTCCGTTTACGTGATGACATGTTAATGTTTGGTAATGATTTATTCGGATGTTACTAACTGTATGCGATTTAATTACGCAGACGAAACTTTTGTAGAGGGGACAAAACGCCTTCTTCATAAAGGAAGCAATAAATGTGTTGTCACATGATTTTTCGGTCTTTGTCTGGTACCCTGTTTTGTTCAAGGTTAATTTCTCTGTGCGTGTGTTAATGCACAAAATCTATTTTTAGCCTATGCTGACCCTGTTATGATCTTGACAATTACGTCTGGTTGTAATCATCAAAGAGAAGAACTTGACAGATGTGTGAAGCCCAAAACTCTGTCATAACATTGTTGAGCCCATTTCCTGTAAACATCAGCTTTTATAGACAATGATATAATATTAATCTTAGTGTTACATATGTTTTAGTCAACACTTCTTTCAGTAACGGAAACTTGACATTGGGAGACATGTCTTGACGATAGAGATAATCTGATTACTTACCTTAACGTCATGATATGAATTAATTATTGGTTCTGGATACATTTGAAATAAAAAGTGGCTACTTGTGAGGGGAACATTTTACATTTTGGTACTAATATTCTGGCTGCTGGTCATGTTAGAAAATTACCATTCTTGAGGGGTACTTTTGAACACAAACTCATCGGTGCTAAGGGATTCTGGCCATAAGAAGTGGGTGGCCGTTGGTGAGGGCGGCCGTTCAAGAGGGGGACTACTGTACTGCACTTTGAAGAGTTTCTCAAGTCCCACTTCTCTGTCACCTGGTACTGAAATGGTGTATGAAAAATTAGAGTATAATAACAAAAATAAAGGCATTAGAAATTAGGGACATTACGGTAAATTTCAATGACCTAGATTAAGCCAAGTATCATATTTAATGTTGTTTTGAGTTTTAGCTTGATCTTGAATATCATGACTAAAACTTGTTGAGAATATACAGTATTTGTCACTTGGATTTGTAATACAAATTATTGAGAATATACCTTATTTATTACCTTGATGTGTAATACAAATTATTGAGAATGTACCTTATTTATTACTTGGATGTGTAATACAAATTATTGAGAATATGCCTTATTTATCACCAGGATGTGTAATACAAATTATTGAGAATATACCTTATTTATCACCTGGATGTGTAATACAGATTATTGAGAATATACCTTATTTATCACCTGGATATGTAATACAAATTATTGAGAATATACCTTATTTATCACCTGGATATGTAATACAAATTATTGAGAATATACCTTATTTTGTCACCTGGATGTGCAATACAGATTATTGAGAATATGCCTAATTTGTCACCTGGATGTGTAATACAAATTATTGAGACTATACCTTATTTATTACCTGGATATGTAATAAATTATTGAGAATGTACCTTATTTGTCAGCTGGATTTGTAAATACGAATTATTGAGAATATACAGTATTTATCAGTTGGATTTGTAAAAGACAAAGTTTTAAAATATCACTTCTTGCCACTGTTGAGGACTTTTTTCCATGTAAATGTCTTATGATGTCCATTAGAATTGTATTAAAGATCTGATTGCATGACTGATTTTTTTATATCTTTTGCAGCTATGATGACATCAACTTTGGTGGAGACAGTTAATATCAACTATGAAGACTTCAATGAGAGCTTCCTAACATGCGGGACGTGTCTCTGTGTATATGACAGTGTGGAACATAGCCCCAAACTTTTGCCGTGTTCACATACTGTGTGCAAGAACTGTTTAGAGAGAATTGTTGATACACAAGTTCATGACACTGGCACATTCCGTTGCCCGATTTGTCGTGAAACTATAGGAATACCTCGAGGCGGTGTAGTTTCTTTTCCTCCCAGTTTTCTCGTCAATCAGCTTCTTGATCTCATGTCTCGTCAGCGGCGTGATGTTATTCCAAAGTGCTCTGTACATGTGTCAGAGGAATTGCTTTTTTGTGAAACATGTGATTCTGTATTCTGCATGCAGTGCACAGGGGGAGAGCACAATGGACGTGGAGCAAGTGAACACACAGTCATTCCATTCTCAATTGCGATCAAACGCATGTCAGAAATCCTTTTATATAAGGCCCATTTATGCATCAAAAACCTAAACAATGCTTGTGATAATGTTACAGCAGAAATTACACAACTAGAGACCTCCATTGAAAAAACTATAGAGGCGATTAATAGATCATTTCAAGATCTGATTTCGGTTGTTGACAAACGACGACATGAATGTCTACAAATGGTTCGTAAAATTCGTGAAGAGAAAAGGACAATTCTTCAAGAGCAATTGGATTTGATTCAGGCTGAAAAGGAGAAAGTACAGAGTGATTGTGATGGTTTGCAGTATCAGGTTGAAGTTCGAAATATCACCAAGAAAATCAGTGATTTGAACGAAAAACTCGATGCAACTAGGACCCTATCTGAACCAAGGGAAAACAGCTTTATGAAATATGAGTACAAACATAACAGTTCTTTAAAAGACATTACTAAATCCCTCAATGACTTTGGTCGGATTAAAGTCAGCACAACATTTCCTTCGCTGTGTACGGCAAAAGTAGGAAAAGCTGTGACACACCTCAAGTCCACAGTTACCGTAACAACAGTAGATTACCATGGCAACTACAGAACAACTGGCTCTGATCCTGTTATGGCAGAGATACGCACAGAGAAAGGGGAATTGATTGAGTGTAAAGTTCGAGACAAGGAAGATGGAACGTACGATATCCAGTATGTTTCATCTAAATCTGGAGATCTCAAAATGTGCATCAGTATTTTTAATCGATCAATCAAGGGAAGTCCATTTACAATAGCTGTAACGGATCATAATAATCCCTTATGGAAGATTGGCTCTAGAGGAACAGGGCATGATAATTTCATGCAGCCTCTACGTGTGGTCACCGATAGCGACGGGACAATATATGCTTTAGACACAGGAAGTAGCAGAATAAAAGTGTTGAATGAAGATGGGGAAATTACTCAACATATTGGCCCATTTGGAATGGAGAATCAGAGTGGAATGGGTATAGCATTAACCCCAGATCACAATATTGCTGTGGTGAATTGGAGAACGAAGTATATAACCATTCTGTCTCCAGAGGGAGAACTCATTAGCAAATTTACACATGAAATATTAGCTGAACCAATTGATATAGCAGTGAACAGCAAAGGAGAAATCATTGTAGCTGATATAGGGGCAAGTAAGGTTTTCATGTTTGATCATAATGGAAAATTATTAACAAATTTTGGAACAAAGGGTGAGAAAGATGGACAGTTCCGGAACATCTCTGCAGTTGCTGTTGGTAAATGTGACGAGATCCTTGTAGCAGATCATCGGATTCAAATCTTCAGCAAAGATGGTAAATTTTCGCGGCAAGTTCCAAGTGTTTGCAAAGGTGAATATGGAGGTCTAGTTGTGGATTCAGGTGGGTTGATTCTTGCAACTCGCACAGAAAAAGGGAAGAGTTTCGTACAGGTCCTAAATTCTAGTGGAAAGCTGATGTTCTGTATAGACAGTTATGATGACAAGTTGAAACGGCCAAGTGGACTGGCAGCTACATTAGATGGTCATGTATATGTAATAGATCTGGGCAATTGCTGTTTGAAAAAGTTTAGATACAGATAAAGCAGAGGTAAGTAATAAATTGTGTAGGATTAAAACCATTTTCAGTACTTAGGTAGCTGATCTTGATTCTGCTATAATATCATAAAGAGATTTTTGATGTTTCTTCAGCTGAAGCATGTGTCATTTTGGAATTGAGCCATTGTAGGTATGCTTTTTGATTAACCAACTTTTATTTTGGGATTTGGCATAGCAGTGGTTACCTTCATTAAATGTGAAATTTACAACACCAGGCTACCCTCATTGGTCACCTGTTCGGCTTGATTTTGCTGCTGGCTCCTTTCCTATGGGTTTTGAGGAGGCCTGGTTAATATTGACAGCAGCAGGCCAGCAGACACAGTTAAATTTTGGAAGTTGTTGATGAAAATATTATGGGATAGGGCGGTCCAGCTGATATTCTGCAGGGACAGTAGATTTCCATGTGGACTTGCTGGCCAGTGGAAATATATAAGTTGACCCTGGTACAGCACATTTTTGAGAGACATTAAGTTTTTCATTAATTACAATTAATGCTTATGTTGAATGAAATACATGTATGATGAAAGAGTCTACAACTATGTATATTTACAGTTGCAGCCAGACATCATTGAGAGAATTTATGTAAAAATTAGTTATGGCTGCATTGGACTTGTTTCAAATGGCAGCCATGCAGCCAGAACATAGTGTTTAATATCAGTAATACATTCCCTGCTAATACAGGACTGTATCACATTCATTTTCCGGGAGGTTAGTCTCTAATCAAAGCTAATTATTCCCATCTCCAGTTAGTAATGTAGAGCCAGAATTGAAAAGAACACGATACCAGTCTGACTCCATTGTCGCAGCCAACATATGAAATACCATCCTTTTTTTTCCTGACACAAAAACATACACATTACACATGTGCTATTGCTTAAAGAAATTTGCCTCTGCTTTTTTGTTTTTTAACATCTTTTTGGCATATCACCTACCTTTATGTAATGATTGTGCCCTCGTCCTTGCTTTAGTTCAGTGTTAATTATGTTTCTTTGGAAAATTTTGGGCACCTTGTTTAGCCAGTGGTGCCTCCTCCTTCATTGTTCCAATGCTAGGTTAAGTATATTCTGCCCTTCTTTATTTGCAGATTTTTTGTTTTGCATGAATTTGTATCTTTTAGAACATCTGATGTCACAAAGTGTGGTAGTTGTGGGCACAGAAAGGCCCATGGGACACACCAGTATACCACATGCTTAGCATGTACAGGGTGTGCGCATACAGATGGCTGCCCATGAATAGGTGTGGGACTTTATTGCAGGTTGCCTGACATAGAAGGGGATGAAAAAGGGTCCCACTCCCTCATCTTATTGGATGACTCCACACCCACTCCTGGCATTCCCAAGAGGTGTCTGGATTGGTTCCCACTTTGGGAAAGACTACTGCCATTATGGGACAAGAATATTCTGTGATATCTGTGATTCGGAGATCATCTAAGGGCCAGGGTTCCCTGGTGCTAATTATGATGCTGTCAGCACCATTGAGGGAGAGATTTTTAGCCCCTCTTAAGGGAGTAAAAACAACTGACAATGAATCATGATACTAGCAGCACCCTCACAAGGTGTGTGTCCCAGTGACAGAGATGGTGAATCACACCCTACTGAGAGGGAAGAGCAGCCATCTCATTTGGATAAATCTGATGTGGGCTCATTCATCAGATTGTTGTTGCCAGACTGGTCATCAGTCTTTGATTTTGAGTCTGGCCCTTAATTGGCCAATAGTAGAGGTGAGATGGCAGAGATCGATAAATACACGCACCATAGATCCACTCAAGGACCTGTGCCCAGCAGCTTTTGATGGATTGCACAATTTTATTTAGAGTTTTTGTTGATTTTGGCTTGTAACAGTATCATAAGCATAGTTATCATATCTCACAGTTGTCTAGACTTAAAAGTATTGTGTGTGTGTGTGTGTGTGTGTGTGTGTGTGTGTGTGTATATATATAACTCATTCTGACTGTAAGAGGATATGATTAGTCTCAGAATGTTTATCTCCCTTGAACTAGTTTGACTGCTTCTTTATTAAATGCCTTTAAATGGTAATCAAATAACTTCTGTCAGAATATTTTGTGATGTCTTCTTTTAATAAAATTTCTGTTAAGAAATAAAGAGAAGAAATAACTTGAAACATTCAGATTGGATTCAGTGGCATAATGGTAAGTGTTCATATTAAGAAACATAATTATTGCTGTCTCACAATGTATGTCAATAATAATAATAATAATAATAATAAAATAATAATAATAATAATAATAATAATAATAATAATAATAATAATAATAAATATGAAGTAACAAAACAAAAATATGTTACAATAATTAAGGAAGTAAATATTATTAGGTCTTTAAGCCTGTTCTTGTAGTTAAAATAAGTGTTGTTGTTGTAGGGCTTAAGGCCATTTTTCAGAACAAGATAGGCAATACATGGCGGCCAGTATAAATGGCGGAGGAAGAACCTGGGAAAACCCCAGAAAGAACCACTGACCCACAAGTAGCTACTGGCAAGCTTTCTCATATGCCCATATTGGCTGGCTGAACCCGAGACTCGAACCCACGCAGACAGAGGTGAGATGGCAGTGATCCGTAATGGTGAGTGCTTTAGACCACTTGGCCACTTGGGGCCCCAAGAGCCTTGGTACAAAACAGAATATATGTATGACTTCATTTTAATAGTGGGAACAATGAGAACGCAAGTGTCATAAGAGGAGCATAAGTTTCTAGATGGGGTGTACACATGGGTGATGTCAGATAGATCCTGTTTAATGTACAATATTACTTGAACCCACCAAGCCTTCAGTATTCTGAATACTTTGATTAATTGATTCCCATGAAACTTGATAAACATTGTGTTCATCACTTTAAGAGGCACATATTGACAAAGCACTTTGCTTTTGCAATTTTGGGAAGAGTTATTGCCCTTTTTGACATGTAGCCTTGGAACTAGTCTTGCAGGTTTTGATGGATTGCCCTTTTTGAATGTAAAGTATGACAGAACCTTTCAAAAATAACTAGTGTCATGGATTTCAGTGGATCACCATAAAACATAGGAAATTTGAACATTATCTGTTCATATTGACAAAAATAACTTTTCTCCTTCATTTTCAGTTCTAGTGGTAATAGACCAGAGGAAGTTACAGAATGTTCTGTGATCCATCATCCATCCATCAGTTATCATGTGTTTGCTATTTCTACTCCTCCTTAACTACTTAGAGGATTGTATTGAAACTTTACACACACATTCATCCAATGGTCTAGTACATCCTAATTGAAAATGGTGCTCTTTGGACATATAATATGGCGGCAACAGTGGCAATCTTGAAAATCTTGTTATTGCTACATCTGATGAATGGATGGTCATATTAACGTGAGGTTTTACTTAAGCCTTCATATGATGACTAGTATGAAAATGATGCCAATGTGACGTCCAATATGGTTACCGATTGGCAGCCATCTTGAAAATTGTGTTATTGCTACTACTGAATGATGTTCATATCAACATTGGTTTTCACTAAATGACTTCTTACGATGTCTCTTTGGTCTAAAATGTTGCCAATCGAAAGCCAGTATGAAGCCATCTTGAAAATCTTGTCATTTACTCCTTCTAGTACTACATGGATGGTCTTACCAACATGGAGTTTCACTAAGTGACTTCTTATCATGCCTGCTTGGTCGTAAGTGAAAGTAGTGCCTGTTTGGTGTCCAGTATGGCCTCCACTGTGACCACCTTGAAAATCATGTTATTGCCACTCTTCCTGAATTAAATGTCATATTGTGAATTATTGTTATATCAACTTCTCTCCACATTGATGGCTATATCAATATGGCGTTTTAACAAATATTCCTCTTATTATACCTGGTTGGTCCGAAATGAAAATGATGCTAGTCGTTTATACAGTATGGCTGCCATGACTATTATAAGTGTTTTTATTACTTTTGCCCCATAATGGATGATCATTATGACGGGTTTTTCACCAAGTCCGAAATGAAAATGGTGCCAGTAGTACATCCATTATGACTGCCAAGATGGCTGTCTTAAAATTCTTGTTGTCACTACTTCTCCATAATGGATGATCATTATGACATGGGGGTTTCACCAAAAGACATCCAAGAATGTCAATAGTACTTGTCCTGAATTAAAATTGGGCAAAGCTGACATCCAATATTGGTACTATAGAAGCTAATTTGAAAATCTTGTTATCGCTGAAGATTATCAGAGATGGTTTCAAAAACCCAACAGTTAAAAGGAACAAATGGTCTTATCTTGAATTCCTGGAAATTCTTTTTTTGTCCAGTAGAGCATCAGTCCCTTTGAGGGTCTCTTATTTCTTTGAGTTATTGCCCTTTTTTACTTGGAGCCTGATCTAGTGTATGACACAGTCTTGTAAACACTACTGGAATGCAGTTTAATCCTGTGGTCAAGTGGTCTGAAATGAAAAGGGTGCCCCCTGAACATCTAATATGGCTGCCATAGTGGCTGTATTAAACAAATATGTTTTATCACTACTCTATACTGAACTGATGGTCATATCAGCAAAGGGATTTGATTAAAAACTTGACTTCCCATGGCATGTAGATGGTCCTAAGTGAATATGGTACCAATCTGTCATTGAGCATGATGGCTGTGACAGTTACTTTAACAAATCTTATCACTACCCCTTTTGAATTGGATGGTCATACAGACATGGAGTTTTCACTAAAAGACTTCTTATGACTTGTAGATGGTCCTTTAAAAGAGCAGTGCAAATCTGACATCCAACATGACTGACATGGTAGCCATCTTGAGAAGTTTATTGCTCAACTCCTGTTTGGATTTTCACATTGATATGGAGTTTTCTTGGAAAGCCTTTTAATGACCCTGAGATTGTCCCATCTGAAAGTAATGCAGATCTGTCAGTCAGTGTATTGGACATCTTGAAAATTTTATTATCACAATTCAGCCTGAATAGTTTCTCTTCTCTGATAAATTTATTTTGAGTTGTAGACTGTCTTAAATGAAAATTGTACTGGTCTGACATCTAAAATGACCACTTCAGCAGCTATCTTGAAGATACAATATTGGTATTGCTATTCCTTCATCATGGAGGGTCGTATTGACATGGGGCATGGATGGTCATATTGACATGGGGCATGGATGGTCGTATTGACATGGATGGTCGTATTGACATGGGACATGGATGGTCATATTGACATGGATGGTTGTATTGACATGGGGCATGGATGGTTATATCGACATGTATGGTTGTATTGACATGAGGTTTTCACCAAAAGAATTCTCTTAGATATTCCTAAATGCTAATGGTGCTGATCTGACATCCATCTTGAAAATCTTATCATCTACTCTTCCTAAACAGATTGTCATTTTAATGTTAGGTTTTCACTTAAAGATTAATGCCATGTTTATGATCTGAAATCAGAATGGTGCTAGTCTGACATATGCCATGGTGGCCATCTTGAAAACATCATTATCACTACTCCTCCTGCACAAATGATCAGTAGTCAATGTGGGTATATGAGAAAGCTTGCCAGAAGCCTCCCGTGGTTCGATGTTTTTACCGGGGTTTTCTTGGGTTCTTCTTCCACCATTTATACAAACTGCTAGATATAGCTTATTTTGCTATGAGAAGTGATGTTAAACCCAAAATTATAACAACATCAACAAATAAGAACAAATCATCAGATTGATGGGGGTATTTTCACTGAAAGGCTTCTTTTGGCATGTAAATGGTGCAATATAAAATTGGTGTTGATCGGACATTCAGCTTAGCCACCAGTGTCCATCTCGAAAATATAGCATCTTGTCCTGAATGGATGGTCCTATTGATATGGGACTTTTATCAAAAGACCTTTGATTGTTGTGGTTGGTCTGGAATGAAAATTTGCAGATGTGACTTAATAATTGATGCCACTTCATTTATCATAATTTTTTATGTAGTTGCTTCTGTGATGCAGATCTCACCCCAAAATGACTGCACTGCCTTGATGGTCATCTTCACTAAAAGAAATGGAATTATTGACATGGGATTTTCACTCAGAGAAATGGTGTCATTGACATGGGATTTTTTCTGTACGAATGGTATCAATAACATGGAGTTTTCACTTAATGATGTCATTGACATGAATTTTTTTATTGAAAGAATAGTGTCATTGACATGGTTTTCACTATAAGAATGGTGTCACTGACATGGGGTTTTCACACAAAAAATGGTGTCATTGACATGGGGATTTCACTAAAAGAATAGTGCCACTGATATATGGTTTTCACTCAAAGAATGGTGTCATTGACATGGGGTTTTCACTAAAAGAATGGTGTTGTTGACATGGGGTTTTCACGAAAAGAATGGTGTCATTATCAGTCATTTCCTTGATATCTAATATTATGTTTACCAGATATTAAATTTTAAGTATTTCAGTTTTTGCTCCAGTATTAGATGTACTAGCTCAAAGTTGATGTCTCCATCCATGCATCTTATTCTACTAGTCCTTGGGCACTAGATTCAGACAATCCAGTCATATTTAAAGTAAGATATATTGCCCATCCCCCCTACTGCAAACTGGAAAAATCTCCTTTTCATTGGACAGCTGGAAAATTGCATCTCATGAGAGTGTCATTTATAGTCCTACCCATTTCTATTTTTAAAAAAGAGTCAGATAATTTTTCACTGCATTTCTCTTTGAGAAATAATTTGTCATGAAAGTGTCTCTAGATGTAGATAAAAAAAATCTTAAATATTGCTTTGGTACATTTCAGAATGACAGTAAAATTACTTAGTTCTTCCATGATGTATGTACAAACTCACCTATCATGCTGTGTATTGGTAACATAGCTCAACCCCAGCCTATAACGTGTATTGAAAATTCATTTATCACTGTCAACTTTCGGAAACAATTCTGCTTTATATAGTGAATGATTCGTTTTGAAAAATCAGCTCTGCAATTTTATCATGCAAACACCAGGCTGATATTGATGGATATTGATGTATTCCAAAAATTTAAATGAACATATGTGCTCTTGACACCGAAATCAAGCAGAAATAACAAAAGAATGTTTACAAAAAAAAGGACATTGTTCATGGCAGCATAGTTATTATATATGATCCCATTATGATAATAAAACATTGGACAGGATTTCTATCCAAGATATGTGTCTAGTCCAAGTTATCTCTGACCTTTCTCATCCATAGGGAATGCTCTGTGACCTTCCACCCCAACAAAAATGTACAGATGTCTAAAAGTGAGGGTTCGAAAGGTCAGAGGAAACCGCTAACAAGAACCATACACCATACAAAAGTTCAGATGTTACTCGGTCCATGGGAATAATGTTTTTCTTCAGCTTAACCATTTTAAAAAATAGAAGAATTTGTTGACTGTTTAAAAAATGTCTTGGTCACTTATCACTGCATTTCTGACCCATTCTTGCAGTACTGAACAGCACGTAAAAATAACAATACAGCATCATTTTATCTACATTTGAATATTTTCTAAAATTTCATCCCTTTTTAACACTTCTTGAGCACTTTTCTCCAGCTCACGGGTGATCATGTAGCATGCAAGTGCACTATCACAAATGTGGGAAGTTAACATTTTGTCTGGGTACACTGGAAACAAAAGTGTATGGTCATTCCAAAATTAACAGCATACAAGAAATGTAGCAGTTGCAAGGCTGTAGTTCGTAATATAAGCCATTCTGCAAGTGTTAAAAATTTTCATATCTTACAGACAATAAAGTCTAAAGCTTTCTCCATTTTTATAATGGAAATTGGTGTTAACAGTGCAGGGTTTGTGAATATGGATATAAAACAATCATCGCCTGTATCGGTTACAGTATATGGCAACAACAACTATTTTAAAGGGAGATAACAGTGAAATGTTTGGTAGATAATCTCTTTGAGTTAGTCTCCCCTAATTTGGTTGCGAATCTTTGTTTTGCATGCAAGGACATCCGAGGATTTTGTTCTGTCTTGGAAAGTAGATTTTTACCAATAAATATAAAATTTTGTGACTGAACATTAAAACAGTACAACACAAGTGATGGTGAGAATGCAATATGACAGCAAATATTTAGCAGAATTTTTCTTAGCACACTGTTACTGAATCAGCAACATTGTCTAGCAAACATGATTGTTGTCAGTTTCTTTGATTCTTGTTTCCCATGCAGCATACTTGGGGTAGAGTTTAGAAGGATTTACAGTTTTGCTGTTGACTTACTTTCTGCAAGATTTTCACTGAGTGGGGGGAATTTTCATAAGAGGGTGATTTTCAGTTGTTAAGGAAGGGGTGGGTGGTAGTTTTTAAATGACAGTAGTATCTGTTTTGGTCTCTTATAGTATGTTGTAGAAAATGCGTGTGTGACAATAAATTATAATGAATAAAGACAAAACTTAGTTGTTTATCATCATTATTGGATGGATGGGACTTATTGCCATTTTTCTGCATAAAATAGGCGTTAACATGGCTCCACTCAAAGCTCCTGGAAAGCTTTCTCACATACCCATGTTGGTCGGGGCCAAAACTTGAACTTGTGTGGGTATAGGTCAGATGTGTGAGCGATCTGTAAATACCACTTAGCCACCTGGAACTCATCATTATTGCCATGGCAGATGTGACTGTGTGTTGTCATGATAATCATGCTGTGTTGTATGCATTGGAACTGCATGTAAAAACAGACTTTATCACCAAATACTGAAAACTGTATATCCACTGTGTACAGCCTTGCCAAGTGCAGTTGGTAAAATGCTTAAAACTGTATATCTACTTTGTACAGACTTGCCAAATCCAGTTGGTAAAATGTTGAAAACTGTATATCTACTTTGTACAGACTTGCCATATGCAGTTGGTAAAATGTTGAAAACTGTATATCTTTGTACAGACTTGCCAAATGCAGTTGATAAATCTACTTTGTGCAGACTTGCCAAGTGCAGTCGGTGAAATGTTGAAAACTATATCTACTTTGTACAGATTTGCCAAACGCAGTTGATAAAATGTTGAAAACTGTATAATTACTTTGTACAGGCTTGCCAATTGCAGTTGGTAAAATGCTGAAAACTGTATATCTACTTTGTAAAGACTTGCCAAATGCAGTTGATAAATCTGCTTTGTACAGACTTACCAAGTGCAGTTGGTGAAATGTTGAAAACTGTGTATCTACTTTGTACAGACTTGCCAAATGCAGTTGATAAAATGTTGAAAACTGTATAATTACTTTGTACAGACTTGCCAATTGCAGTTGGTAAAATGCTGAAAACTGTATATGTACTTTGCACAGACTTGCCAGATGCAGTTGATAAAATGTTGAAAACTATATCCATTGTGTACAGCCTTGCCAGGTGCAGTTGGTAAAATGTTGGTAACTTTATATCCACTTTGTATAGCCATGCTAAGTGCAGTTGGTATAATACTTGAATCACTAGAGAGCAAATGCAAGTGAAAAAGTCACTTTGTAAGTGCTTGATTATGGCGATTGATCTAAAAGTCAAGCTCTTGTTACCATCACACCAATTGAACTGTGATCTTCATGTGCTTATTTTTAAGGGGAAATTAAATTTTTATGAGGGATTCACAGAATCCTGCATCCTGGAGAAAATAGTGCTGTTATCATAAGTGTTGAGTACATAATTTGTTAATCCATAAGCCTAGTCTCATTCAGCGAGTTCTTTCACATGGCTCTGTGAGATCTCCATGACACAAGGTTTTGGTAGAAAAACATGCATTTTAGTCTTGTTCAACCAGAGCTCATGATCTCCATCTTATGAGGGTCTGGTAGAATAACATGCATTCTTGTCTCATTCAACCAGAGTTCTCACATGGCTCTGTCAGATCTCCACCATGTGAGGGTCTGGTAGAATAATATGCATTCTGGTATCATTTAGTCAGATTTCTCATGTGATTCTGTGAGATCTCCACCATTCAGTGTTCTGGTAGAAAAACATGCATCTCAGTTTTATTCAACCAAATCTCTCATTTGGCTATGTGATTTCCAGCATATGAGAGTCTGGTAGAATTCATGCATTTTAGTCTCATTCAACCAAATCTCTCACATTGATCTGAAATTTCCAAATGTATGAGGGTCTGGTAGAATAACATGTTGTTTAGCCTCATTCAACCAGATCTTTCACATCAGTGAGATCTCCACCATACAAGGGACTGGTAGAATAACATGCATTCTAGTCTCATTCAGCCAAATCTCTTATGTGACTCGGTGGCATCTCTACCATGCAAGGAGGTTCTGGTAGAATAACCTGCATTTTAGTCTCATTCAACCAGATCTCTCATGTGTCTCTGTGAGATTCCCACCATGCAAAGATCTCACAAAACCATGTTAGAGTAGTTGAACTGTACTGCATGCACCTTGGTCTGCCATAATGTGTTCTGTGATTTAAAACAAACACCATAGACTCTGATATGTTTGTGCATTTTGTAATGGAGTATCTGGTTCTACACTGTAGTGAGGTTATATGGGTAAATACGATCATAACCAAATTAAGCAACATGATGCACACACTTTTAATTTTAAGAATGCATATACTTTGTATATTCATGCAGTTTGTAACTGAATTCATCTGCAACCATTGTGGTCATGTTCACCATCAATGTTTTTTTTTCTTTTTCAGACTGACTAAACCAGTTTTGTATTTGACTGCTCCATTGAGGGAAGAAAAAAGATGCAGCCACAAGGCATAGGAACAATCAAAACCCATTCATATTTTTGTCCACATTCTTGCATGTTTAATTGTCTTCAGGTCTTCGTTTCATCACTTCATCTTCCAGTCCAAGTCTGTACTGGAGACATTTGATTGGTCAAACTCAAGTCAGACTTAAATGTTAACCCAATCACATTACTGAAGTTCAGACTGCAGTTTCAGTTCAGAATCAAGTTCTTTGGATGAAATCCAAGCTAAAAAGACAGAAATATCAAGAACTTTCCACCCTTGTTTTGTTGCATGCCAGTACAAAGTATATAATAATGTGTGATATCTATCAAATTAATATTGTTTTGAGTGAAAATTATCAACTTGTCCAGGGCTAGAAGGCAAGGTCTTTTTCCATTGCATGGTAATTATCACACTGTATAGGGCTAGCAGACACAGGTCTTTTTTCAGTGCATGGTAATTATCACACTCTGCAGGGCTATCAGACAAAGACTCTTTTCAGGGCATGGTAATTATCACACTGTGCAGGGTTATCAGACGAAGACTTTTTTCAGTGCATGGTAATTATCACTGTGCAGGGCAAGCTGGCAATGATTCTTTTCAGTGCATGATAATTATCACACTGTGCAGGGCTATCAGACAATGACTCTTTTCAGTGCATGGTAATTATCACATTGTGCGGGGCTAGCTGGCAAAGACTTTTTTTAGTGCTTGGAAATTATATTAGATAAATTTCCATCTAGTATTTTCAAGAGATAATACTAGGCATCTCTAAAGGTGGCATTATCTCAATGTTAAAGTTTTTGGGTGTAATAAAGGCAAGACATAGCATCGTTTGAAAGCCATGTTTTATGTACTATATATTGTCTGGCATCCACAATGGTTCATTTGAGTGTGAAAAAGGCAAAACATGGCATTGTTTGGAACCCATGTTTTATGTGTTATATATTGTCTAGCATCCACAATGTGTTATATATTGTCTAGCATCCACAATGTGCTATATATTGTCTAGCATCTACAATGGATCTTTCAAAGAAAATAAGTATTGTAGTATTGTAATGTCTTGCAGATTTTTGCACAGAGTGTGAAATCATCAGCTTCTTTGTGGATTTATAAATGACTCAATCAAAAATGTGAGTGTTATTGATTGAGAATGCTTTGCTCTGCTTGTAGGTGCATTAAAAGCACTTTTTCTGTGTGTGTTTTTCCACTCCCCAACAGAAGAGGGTATATGGCATTTTTCCTGTTTGTGTGTTCATTCATGCATTCTTTTATGTCTGTTTATTCATTCATGCATTATGCCCTCAACATATTCTAACCTAGTTTCTGTGCTTAGTGACTCAAATTTTCAGTGATTCATTCATTACACCTGCATTATCTTGGATTCTCTTTTACTTACACTCATGAAAACTGGTAGTTAGCTGCTTCACTGCAATTGTGAATCATCCATACCAAAAGCATATCACAGTGACCTAATTTTGTACACTTTGGTAACTTTTGTGTTTTCAGCCATTCATTTGTTATGACCTCAATATCTTGGACCCTATCTTGTTGCCTCATGAAAGTTTGTATTTGGATGAATCTCATCAAAACTTAACTATACCGTACAATGTTTAGTTGGTCCTTAATGAAAGTGGGGCCAGTCTGATACCTAATATGCATACAATGTTTAGTTGGTCCTGAATGAAAGTGGGGCCAGTCTGATACCTAATATGGCCTCTGCAGTGACCGTCTTGAAAATGTTGTTATCACAACTTATCAGGAACAGATAGTAATATCAGCATAGGATTTTCACTGAAAGATTTCTTATGATGCCTGGTTAGTCCTGAATGAAGACGGTGCCAAATCTGATGTCCAGTATGGTCGCCACAATGGTCAATTTGAAAATCTTATGATTAACCTTTCTGAATGAAAAGTAATATTGCCATGGAGTTTTCACCAGAAGACTTCTTATGAAGTCTAGTTGATTTTAAATGAAAACAATGCAACTTAGACCTTCAGAATGGCTGCCACAGTGACCGTCTTGTAAATCTTTTATCATAACTTCTCCTGAATGAATGATCATATCAGCATGTGGGTCTTCTTCTGCTGTTTAGTCATAAATAAAATGGTGCCATCTGAATTCTAATATGGCTGATATCAAACATGGCCACAATGGCAACCATCTTGACAATCTTGTTATCATTATTCCTCTAAAACCAAAAAGATTTCCATCAGAGGACTTGGTCCTAAAGGAAAATGATGCCAATCTGTCCACTGCAACAGTGGCTAATTTGAAGAATATCAGAGATGGTTTCAACACTCAGCAGTTTATATGAAGAAATTGTATCATCAGTTCCTTGAACTTCGTTTTGACTACTAGAGTGTTAATCCCTTGAAGGGACTTTTCCTTCAAACACTATTGCTCACAGAGTCACATAAGCTGGTATTTAGATGTTTCATGTGGAGTGCTATATCTTTCAGTGAAAATGAGTTCACTGTAACCAATATTTTATTATCTATTTTTATTCACTTGTGCATTTAGCTCATTTTCATAACCTTTGCATTCAGCTCAGGCACTGTTGCATATGTAGTCTCACCATCAGTATGTGATTGCATCATGAGGAGTACTGCAGGTCACTGTGATCTATATTTCATGTTTTAGTGGTTTGAGGTAACTTTTATATTTAGCTTATTTTCTCTAGTTATGGTTTGTATTAGGTTATTCTACAAAAATTGGTACCCCAAGAATAAAAATTAATTTATAGTATTCATCATTTGCAATCATGTCATATGACCAATGGCATTTTTCCTATTTGAATCTGCATTTTTTTTTATCAAGATTTTTTGTGATTATTTAATAAAAAGAAGATCTAGATGTGGTGGTTTTCTTTTTTTTTTTTGTCTTTGTCTTCTTGTTGTACATCATATTTTTAGTTGGGATTTTTTCAATTATGCAGTGATTTTTAGTTCTACTGGTGATAGACCAGAAGAGCATGTGGTATGGTTTGTCGTCCACTCGTCCATTAGCATAAGATTGTTTTCACAACTCCTTCAAAACTACTTGCAGGATTGCCTTGAAACTTAACACACACATTCTTCCCGTGCTCTAGATGAGCCGAAATGCAAATGGTGCTGCTTGGACAGCCAGTAAGGCTGCCACAGTGGCGAGCTTGAAAATCTTGTTATCATTACTCCTCCTGATAGGATAGTTGTATCAACATGGAGTTTTCACTGAAAGACTTCAAATGTTGTCTCATTGGTCTACATGTAAATGGTGCCAGTCTTAAGTCCAATATGACCATGATAGCAGCCATCTTGAAAATCTTATTATAACTACTTTTAATGAATGGAGAGTCATATCAACATGGACTTTTCACTAAAGGACTGTTTTTAATTTTTTTTTTGATCCTAAGTGAAAATATTGCAGAGCTAATGTCACCGTGGCCTTCTTGAAAATCTTGTTATTGCTACTTCTGAATGGATGGTCATATCAACATGGGCTTTTCACAATAAAAAAAACCTAACTGTTTATGATGTCTCCATGGCCCTAAATAAAATTGTGCTGATGTAACATCAAATATATATGAGCTATGGGAGCTGTGTTAATAAGTTTGTTTTCACACCAGAAGGCATCTCATGATGTCCAGTTGGTCTTAAATGAAACTGGTGCTGATTTGATGTCCAATATGGCCACCACAGCAGCCATCTTTTAAATCTTGTTAGTGCTGCTACTCCTAAATGGAAAGTTACAATTTGAAGTTATTGTTATTTCTATTGTCAACATTGGTTTTTTACCAATAGACTTGTCCTAAATGAAAATAGTGCCAGTCGTACATCAAATATGGCAACCACAAGAACTGTCTTAGAAATCTTGTTGTCATAACTTCACCTGAATAGATGATCATTATGACATCAGTTTTTACCAAAAGACTTCTAATGATGTCTACTTGTCATTTTGAAACATCAAGTTAAAGAATTTGTTTTATGGTCAATTGATGAGAACTGAAATTTGGATTATCTAGTATTGTTTTTGGATTATCTCCTGTTGCTTTAAGTGTTATCAGCAATCATTAAAACTTCTTAATTTATAAAGGACAAGGATGAACTTAAGGAACATCTGTCAAAGAAAAGACCAGGTTTGAACCTAACGAGCAAATACAAGTTTTTAGTATATTTGTTTCAGAATTTTTTAAGCCTTCCATAATTGTGAGATTGGAGCTTTATTTTCAGCTCAAATTAAGGATGACATAAATAATTTGGTACAGTTGTCTTTTCTGCTGTAGGATTTTTCTGAATTAAAAATAATATTTTGCACAGATTGCAGGTGAATACCTTCACAGCTTTTGCTCTGAATGATCATATCATAAAATATTTTTTAATCTTTCAATAAATTTATGGAGGTACTTGGATGTACTATATATGAAAAGTGACTTTTTAAATGAATTAAGAAATTTGGCATTATATTGCTTATGAAATTTTCACCATGTGTCGAGTTTAACTTAGTGGCAAGAGTAGCGTGTAGTGATGTTTTATGGCACCACTGCACAAATGTGGCTATGTTATCAAGTGAGTTAACAATATGTTTGCGGTTATAGGCTAGAATCCCATCCACCGAAGGTCTTGTTTTCTCATTTTATTATAACATGTCATGTATAAACAATCTTTTTTTATAAAAACAAATCACTATTGGTTTTTCAGTTTCTTATTTTCAAGAAACAATTATATAGATAAAATTGCAGTTGGTACTATGGCTGTTTTGTCTTAATGTCTGAAACAACAAAATGTATACATACATGCAGGTGATTCCTAATTTGTGTGAACAGGACTTTAAATATACCATGCACATCATATTGTGTGTTATATTGTAAATATGCCACACACATTTTGTATTGCATTAGATCATGCAAAGATCTGCACTGAGGGTGAATCCTCATAAACCTGGTCTTCTTCTTTTCAAAATTTGTGTACCAGTATATTGTTATTATTATTATTAATAGTTTTCCCATTTGTGGCAATACACTTGAGTCATTCAATAAGACATCTGGGTTTGATTTCACATGAAAAGGAACTTTCAGTGTTGTCACTGTTAAGAATGGATATAATGAGTTTGTTAAGTTCACTTAGGCACAAATGATATGAGTAATCAGAGAAATCTGATAGGTTGAAAAACAAAACATGCATTCCAAATATTCCTACAACTTCATTTGAATAAATATTGCTTGGTTAATTTTATATTTAATATTGTGAGCAAAATCAGTGAAATTGCTAGAAATATTTTAAGAATGGATGTGACATCATCAAAATATGAACAGTACTGTTTTAATGGAGGTCTTGCAAGCTGGACTAGAGTAATTTATTCTGATAATAAATTTGCAAGGAAATAACTGTAAAAAATAGATGTACTGCTTTTGAATTTTCTCATATTTTCAAGATTTCTTTCATCTGAGTTGAAGAAGTAGTACATAAAATTTCACAATTCGTTTTTTAAAGTTTAATTGAGATAAAGATAGATGTGATATACAAGCATGTAATGTATTAAATATTGGAACAGTACCAGCTTTCAGTGAGACAAAACTAGGTACTTCTAGACAGTTATTTTATGTCATACTTAGGTGAAAGAAGAAAGCTGAGGAGAGAAAGGGTGATCAAGAAAAGGAAATATAGTTAACATTTGGTTTTTTAAAGATGTTTAAAGACAGGATACTAATATATGTAAAATATATTGGCATTTCAACAAAATAAACATCGGGGGCCCTGGGTAGCCAAATGGTCTAAAGTGGTAACCTTTACTGATTGCTGCCATATCATTTCTGTTTGCATGGGTTCGAGTCTCGGGCTAGGTTTATGTGGATATATAAGAAAGCTCGCCAGTAGCTTCCTGTGGGTCAGTGGTTCTTCCCAGGGGTTTCATTGGTTCTTTCTCCACCAGTTTTACTGCCGCCATGTATAGCCTATCATGTGCTAAAAAATGGCATTAAGCCCACAACAACAAGATAAATATCAGTGCATGTATATGTAGGTGTAATCATTTGCAGAAATCATTAACAAAGTATCCCTAACAATATGTGTCAGATTCTATTTTTTTCAGGCAGATAATCAGCATTATAAATTTTGCTTGCCAATGTGAAAATTTAGAAAACAGACATTGGGAAATTCGAAGGCCTCAATTTCAGAGTAAATTAACCACTGTATAACTGCTACTTATTGTACAATAAACTTTTGTAAACTTTTGCCATTTACTGTTTTTGTAAGTACAATGTTTTTCCACATTACAATTAATCAAGCTTTTTGAACTAGGACAGAAAATTGGCCTGTCTCAGTTAATTGTACATTTATAAATTATACTGTTTATGCATATAGAATATTGTCTTTAATTCCAAAGATGATACAGTATTTATTTTTTTTAATTCAAAATCATTTTTGCAACTACACTTGCATTTTATACATTGTAAGATGTAATTTCAGTTAGTTTTCATTACCCAACAAGTATGAGATACTGTCTCCACATGTAATCAAATTTGGATGTGTGGTATTGAGTTTGCATCTTCATATTATTATTGCACCATATTTTTTTTTAATGCAGATCAAAACTGTAATTTATCATTCAGTTTACAGGATACAAAATACATACATTTTAAATATGAAAACTCCTGGTTACAGATTTTTACTGTTTTTATCCAGTAGCTCTGTTGTAAGCATATGTTAAATTGAAATAATTCATTAGATTTGTCATGATTCAAATTGAAATTATTCTGAGAAAACTTTTATGTTTTTTTACCCCACTTTAGTGGCAAGCAAGACAGTAATTACTGTCAGGAGGAGCTGAGCCAACATCTGCAGTTTGTTTAGGTTTTTGTTAAATTTTCATGCTGCTTATATTTCTTTGATCACTTAATATAATTTCTCATAATACATTCTTGGCATGAATCATTTTATAACACATTCAGTCACCCTATGACTTTGGAACCAAGGTCATAGATCTGGAAAATTTGTGTTCAGGCTCTACCTCATGTTTTTCTTGTTGATTTTCATTCTAAACCCCTTGATGAATTTTCATTCTAAACTCCTTGATGGATTTTCATTCTAAACCCGTTGATGGATTTTCATTCTAAACCCCTTGATGGACTTTCATTCACATTTGGGATTAGTCATAATGAAACTTAGATAATTCATTGTGCGAGATGCTTGCAGGCTTCTTTGACCTTAGGGTCAAGGTTGCAGTCATCAGAAATAGGCATTAATTTAAATAATTTTTTAAGATTCATGCTTAACCTTTTGACATGTGGGTCAAGGTAACATGTTGTATAGCAATGTGTTGATTGTGCTGGTCTTGTCCTTCCTGTTTTACTTTATCTTGATGCATGTGATGATATTGATTGTAGAGAGGTGTCAAAATTGAATTATATGTGTCTCTTTTTTGCACACAGTGTAACTATTAAATTATGCAATATCTGTTTAAGGTTCAAGAAATTCTGTCATAATCAGTTAGGCGTACATGCTTTCAGTTTATTACTTTAATATCACCATTCACACTCTTTGTAAATTTTTTTATTAATGTGTATGTATGACAATCAACATTAGGTATATTTATGCATTTTTATATAGTCATATATGTTGTGAAAACTGCATCAGAATTAATGAGTTTGTATTATTCATAATTGGGTCCATGTAGAGTTACATCCCTTTGCTGATAAAGGGAGGCAACCAATATCCTCCTTGAAATAGCTATGATTTTATAATAAAACCTTTTCAAAGTCTTCATTTCTTTACTGAAGCCAAAGTCAAAATGGTATAAACCAACAATATCTGACAGTTATAATAACAAAATGTAGATATTTAATTGACATCCATCAAACACTATGATCAGCATCAAGTTAGTATACGGCTTTTCCGAGAGTACAAAGGCATGCTCTGGTCTTCTTTCTGTAAATTTAGGGGATGGGATTATTAATCAGATCCTCTTTTCTGTGAATTTAACCACTCAGTATCAATAATTTGAATTACATAGTTATTTTTTAAAACTAATTATACTGGCCCAAATGTGCAAATGAATACCTGCTGAGAATCATTGTCTAGATACATGTACTTTGATTGCACCATACATTTATTGTTTGCACCATTTTTATTTCGGCTTTACAGAATGTCAAAATAGCCTGAAGAGTGGAACTTTTTTTTAACGTGAAAGTATTTGACCATTTTTGGTTACAATTAGTAAAGTTAAAAGTTGTTCATATAAACTGTTTTTGTGAGGAATAACCAAAAGCACAATTTTAAATAGCAGATATTATGAAAAAGTTTTCTTTGTTGATAGTGCTCATATGATATAGATGTCATTTAGTATTAATGTTAAGTATTTTGTATCATCAGTCTATGACACATAGTTTACGGTATTGCAGGACTAGGATAAATTTCAGTCAGGCGTAACTGCAGGTCTCAAAGTCTCATGTTTTACAGATTTATAGATGTATGGAAATGTGATTGTTAATAGATACTTTTGTTGATGGTGGGTTTGATTGTTGAACACAACCCTTGCGTAACAAAAGTGCCAGTAATTTCAAAGATGCCATCTTTTCAGATCCAGTTAGAGTTACCTCCCTTTGAAAGGGTACTCTATCATCTTTTGTGCTAGTCAGCTATGGGATTGTTTTTCACAGGAATAGTAATTAGTTCTTATTGCAAGACAAGAGCTTTATTGCCATAGAAATGTGGGTATGTACTTTTAAAAATTATGGTATTTCTTCAAGAAACAGTTTGCTTGAAACCATAACAAAATTATGGAATTGCTTTCAACTTTACATTTTTTATGGAGGAATTTACACAAAAAATGGGAGACAGTGATTTCAAGGGATATAACTGTGTTAGCCATTATTATCAATCAGAACATCCTCATCTCTTAACAGCAGGAGTTGAATAGCTCTTTTTTCTATCATGTAAAGGTGAAAGTTGAGGATGTTTCAGTTTTTAACACCATATGTAAACAGTATAACATGGTATTTGGAATGAATGCATGCTCCTATTCCTTCTAGAAAGTATGCAGCCATGTCATGTGTAGAGAATTTTAGGTTTTTGATGGATCAAATTACAAAGTTCCACAAATTCATTAGCATATTAACTTCAGTTAAATCCAACATTTTCAATGTCAACGTTTGAATATGTTTTTCAACAGTATTATGAAATATTATGAAAGTGTACAAAAAATTGGCCACATTAAGATAATATGGATGTGTATACATAATGTTTTATAATAAAAACTACATAAGTGTCTGAGTTCCATTCCTCAAAGCTTAGACAACTGACCAATACATATATAATTGTGTAGTGGTTTTTTTATGGTTTTTTTTTTTTTTTTTTTTTTAATCCCCATAATAGGTTGACCACTGGGTTGGGGAACCATCCCAAGGTCACCTTACAATCAAACATATCTGGTTATCAGATAATCTAGGGATAATAAATATAATCTACAGAAAAAGTAAACACACACACATGCATATGGCACACAATCTCTTTAGATACACAATTTAAATAGACGAATATATGTATACAGCATCTAAGTGACATAGACTTTGTGATAATATAGTGTTTTGTTCCTCTTTACCATCAAATCAGATACAAGTTACATATTCATTTGTTGAGGTCCATTTTTGAAGAAATTCATCCTCTTTTTTGTTTACTTTAGCAGTATATTTTTCAATGTTCTTATGCATTGCAACTATTTGCTTAAAAGCATAAATGGAAGGATTTTGCATATTGAATCTGCAAGTATAAATATGATATTTTCCCAAAATAAGCAAGAAATTACACAAATTGTGTAGTGTTTTGCATATGGCTCGACATACAATGGGCACCTGTTCAGTGTGATTCTCAGTAAGCAGTGATTGATTGACTGATGGTAGTTAACATGTTAAACTGGTGACCAATGTGACAGAGATAATAAACTAGCGATATGGGTATTAATGAGTCAAACCATTTCCGAATGACCAGAATCTCATGAAGCATTGAAAGCAATAGCTGTTCATTCAGTTTTTAACCTGAACTCGAGTGTTACCATATATACTTGCTTATAAGTCGAGTCAGACTACAAACAACAAAGATCCTGATCTGTCATTGCATAATGCAACTGCAGGTCAGGATTTATGTTGTTTGTTCTACTGATTACTCCTAACAAACTGTACATTATGTGACAGCAGATCTGGGTCTGTGCAGTATGCAATTGGAATTTACTTAAAACCGAGTACATACAGTATATATTCATTTAAATTTGGTGAGAACGGAGACAACTATACAGGAAGGTGGTAAATTTAGGGATGTTTGAAGATATATACAGTACTAATATTCCAAATCATTATCATTGATATTTTTTAGATCCAAATCTACTTGTGTATGTATAATTTTTTTCCTAAAAATTTAGTTTTTGTAAAGAATTTATTTTAAGTTTGTGATAGGTTGAGGTGTGATAACAGTTAAGTTTTACTGGTTTGTCAATGTACAAATAAGGTAACAAAGTGAAGTGTGATGGATTAGATAAAATGTCAATTAGGCCATTAAAATTTGGTCAGCAGCCAATCAGGTTTAAAATTGAGCTCTGCTTATAATGTACACCAGTATGAGGCCCTTTTCTGTTTGATTTGCCAAATTAACAACTTTAAGACTTCTTAAGTGAAAAGCATAATTTGAAACATATTCTACAGAACAATAAAACTCCCAAACGCAAAATTAATTTTTTTTTTTTCTGATAGGCTGATAAGAACAATTGAACACAGAATCTCAAAGGTTACCAGAACATGAGCATTTTATTGGGGCCTGTCAGTTCTCCATTATGTCTGAGATCTAGAATTGAATCACATTTCGTCAAACAGCAACACTGAACTATGAATATCATATACCTGGAACTGTCATCATGTAATCCTCCGGCAAACCAGAATCGATGCTCATTATTCCACATAGAATTTCAAGTCAGCATCATTTGATCCTGATTTGCTGGCACATAATGCAAACTAGGTACAGGTAATACCCGTTATAACGGGGTCCAAAAAATAACACTGCGATATAAGCGGGATTGTGTTAACAAATTTTTTCAAAAAACTTCCCCATAGAAAATGTGCATTGAAATTTCGATGTCATCAGTTTTAACTAACCTCTTGATCATATAAACTGCTATTGATACAAATAATTGTCTTTTCCAAGAGCATGTATTTAGAATGGTAAAAAGAAAGGTCACCCTAAATTAAAAAATGGGAGCCGTGCTGCCATCGCGGTATAAGCAGAATCGCGTTATAACGAATCGTGTTATAACCAGTTTTACCTGTATATGCCTTTCAGTATAGGGTGTATACTGTACATAGTGCAAACTAAGTATATGCTTTTCAGCATAGGGTGCATACTATACATAGTGCGATCTACCCTGCAGGTATATGCTTGTCAGCTTAGGGTGCTTTACTATACATAGTGCAATCAACCCAGCAGGTATATGCTTGTCAGCTTAGGGTGCTTTACTATACATAGTGCGATCTAGGTATATGTTTTTCAGCATTGTGTACAATACACCGATAAATGTGGCATAATTGTCCGTGATGACGGCATTTGTTTGAAGAGTCCAAATAATTGTAAAGCTTTTTATTTTATTTCGTATGAATGTTAAGGAGAACCAGCACAGTATACTTGGCATATTGGGACAGACCGTTCAGTTCAACCATCTTAATTCACTTAAACACGCGTGCATGCACACATGCACATGCACGCACGCACACACACACAACTATTTGGTACAAAGAAGGGATTGCATATAAGATGGAACAACTATTTTACAGATGTGCATACGTGCGTGAACTTGCCAGTGCACAAAATTGGATTGGTAGCTTGAAAGGATAGCTGAAGATAAAATCAAAATTTTTGAGGCATGTACTAGTGATTCAGGATGAGACTTTTGTATTTGTTTCTGGTCGCAATCATCAGCCACTATTTGATACTAACGTATCAATATATATATATATATATATATATATATATATATATATATATATATATATATATATATATATATATATATATATTTTCAAACACCTACTAATAAACATTATGCATACACCTGACAATATACATTGTGGATACACCTGACAATACATTATGCATACACCTGACAAAGTGCAAGTCTTTCAGTGATATTTATTTTAAAATGTGTTTGATTCAGATCTTAAGTCATGTTTTGTGAATTAAAATTTGATTTGATTCAGTAATGTTTTTTGAATTGAAATTATTTTGATGCATTAATAAATATCTATCTATATATCTATCGGTCTATCTATCTGCATGTCTGTCTGTCAAACAATCTATCTCTTTGTCACTTTTTCTGTCTGTCTATCATAATGTGTGTTAGTCTATCTATGTGCACCTATCTGTCTGTCTATCTCTCTTTCTGCCTGTCTTATGTCTGTCTGCCTGACTGTCTGGAAATCTATCAGTTTATCCATCTTTGTATTTATTTACCTACGTACCTACCTATTCACGCATGCACGCGTTACAGTATTGTACTATTAGCATCAAGATGAAACAAGGAATTATTTGCAAAAAGAAATTACTTGCAACAGAAGTTTATTAAGTAGTCTTGAAAGTTCGTCCTAACCTAAATGGACAAGAAACCATTTCTTCTGGGGTTAATATTAAATAAACTTGGACCAGGTTTGTCATTGTTTTTGATCAATGTAAATATTTGCTTATCGGTTAAATTATGAGTATTTTAAAATGGGGTTCTTCTTCTTATTGATGAAAATTTATCGTAACTAAAGAAACGTTAAAGATTTAAAAAATTACTGATTTTTTTTAATTCCTTTTTTTTCTTCGTCGTTTTGACTAACCATGCGTTTTTAAATATGAAGTTAAAGTAATTGTTTTTCGGACGATTGTTGAATATTTGAACTTGGATTTATTGTTGCATGTATGATAACAATTAGAAAAACTGGGGATTTATAAAGGTGTTAGCCAAACTTAATGGGAATTTTTTTCTGTAGAAAGACATAGTTTTTGAACCCCCAATTTAATATTAAGAAGGTGACATCTTTTCTTGAAACCTTAATGGCGGGAAGCGCGACGTACAGTCATTTCTCCGTCAACATCGGCGTCAACAGTTAAGGTTTTGAGGAAAGATTTTGAGCAATGTTTGATAGTGGACTCGACAATCATGGCTAACCAACTTCACATAAGATTGTGCATACCATTGATAATTTCACACTAACGTCATCACTGCATGCAAACAAGCAAACACAGCCATCTGACTCATTCGAGTAGCTGATGGACTGTTTTTATCCTTTTAGACCTTTGTCTTTAAAAGGAAAGAAAATCCTTCTAGCCTGCTATTTTTGTTTTAAAACTAAATATTTTTAACCAATAACATGTTGAAGTGTATTCCCAAGATTTCCTAGATTCATTATGAGAAATTCTATGTTAACGGGATTAGATTTGTAAGGCAAAATTATGGATAAGACTTAAATAAACCAAATGTTTTCACCTACCTGATACGGGCGTCAATCCTTTGTAGCCCATATCTAGAAATTTTCAATTGTTTCCAAATTTTCAAGCTATGCTCCTTTGCATATAAAGTGAGGTAACTAATATCATCGCAGAGTCGTAATAAGGGGCCTGTCACGCTCTCAGAAGTAGGCTCCACTGACTTTACCTACTTCTGACAGAGTGACTGGTGTATAAATTTAAGTTATCTGCATTTGCAACATTGACATTGGAGAGAATATTGGCATGCCTCTATGTTACTTTCATGTACTATGGCTGAACATGTTTTAGATGTAGAAATCGTCCATGATCTAAGCATACATCTGATCAAAATGGCTGCCCAAGAATCCTCCAAAAATCAGCTTGAACTAGTCCAAAGTACACTAACTTTAGCAGGTATGACAGAAAGAAAAAACGGAAGTTTTATAGAGT
Source organism: Megalonaias nervosa (assembly GCA_016617855.1). Classification (NCBI taxonomy): domain Eukaryota; kingdom Metazoa; phylum Mollusca; class Bivalvia; order Unionida; family Unionidae; genus Megalonaias; species Megalonaias nervosa. The sequence goes on from JAECUM010005195.1 coordinate 85,028, forward strand.
AGGCATAGTCTGATAAATCAACCTCCATCTCCCCCCCCCACACACACACATCTGTGTTGATAATAAAGGACGATATGTGGATACGATGTCACCTGTTCATTGAAATGTGCAATTTTGCTGCATACAAATCTTTCCGGAACAAACCTGCGTACACTTTAGACACACTGGTAAATTGGTAACAGCCATATCTACCGCGAAATTCAGAATGGCCACAGGACAGATGGTTGTGCTATTCCACGTGGATTTACAAGTCACCAAAAATAGAATTTGCTCCGAAAACATAATGTACGTGTCGTCAAAGGAATCCTTCAACTGACGGTGGTTCCACAGCCGCGAGAAATACCGGCACCGATGTAAGCAGCCAAAATTTGTTGTACGTTTTTGCAGCTTTGAATGAATAGGTGATATCATCCTCTAAACCGAAAATCAGTATCGTACCAGCTTCTGAAAAATGCAATGAATGAATTGCAATATATATATATATATATATATATATATATATATATATATATATATATATATATATATATATATATATAAAGTAAAATCACTTATTGGCTGTTTTTATTATTATTATTATTATTATTATTATTATTATTATTATTATACAATTTACCTTTGAAGTCCAGGAAGTGAAAACGACCAAGCGGAGCTAACACTATCTTGATAGTTTCACATCTGAAGTAAGGTCAGTCTGTATGTTCTATAACCCATGGCTAGCCTAATTAGAGAAGAATGGTTTCGGGCAGTAAGTCTAGATCAAGACCGCATACTTTGACCAAAGGTCACGGTTACTAACACCTATTGGTCAGTAATCTCCAGAGTCAGTTAAGCCCTACTACCGGAATGCTCCTTATGATATCTAATTCGTTCTGAATCAAAACGGAACCCATCAGACCTCCAATATGGCCACTGTCTTGACGATTCTGATAATCTTATTGCTACTCCTCCATGATGGATGGTCATATCGACATTGCATCTCATCAATGGACATCTAATGATCTCTGCTTGGTCAGAACTGAAAAGGGTGCCTGTCTTGCATCCAGTATGGCTAATTTTAAAATATTGTTACAGTTTACAACTATCAGTCACGGTTTCAAGACCCTGCCGTTAAAATGAAGAAATGGTCTCATCTTGAATTCCTGAAAATTCTTTTGGACAGTAGAGCATTAGTCCCTTCGAAGGGCTCTTGTTTATGTACTGTAATTCTCTCTCTCTCTCTCTCTCTCTCTCTCTCTCTCTCTCTCTCTCTCTCTCTCTCTCTCTCTCTCTCGTTTTCACGAACATACGCATGCAGATGCGCTTTAACATACATCATCCGCTCAGCATCAATGTTTATCAAGGAATTGCTTGCAAAAAAGAAACTGAAATCCATCCTAAACAACTTGCAATTAATATTACTGTAAGCGTGAACAGTATCACGAAACGTTCAATTTGTATTATCAATTGCGTGCATAATTATGTTCACAGCGGCATGTTGCTTAGTGCAGACCAAGATATGTGAATAAAATATACATGATCTCGTATCGCAATGAAAATATCGATATTCAGGATAGGTTCTGATGACATCGGCGCGTAGTTGGGGTAGTCGGTGGAGCCGGCTCACCACATCAACCCAAGCGCTAAAAAATAGGAACGTTTCCTAGAGTACATTTTCATTTACAGTTAGATGGTTAAATTATGCCTAGAAGCGCTTAAAATGCAGTTCTTGTTCTTTGCCTCCTGGAGCCCCACCATAAGTTTCATCTCGCAGCTTCCTTGCCTATTTGTTTAGCCACCCCCATCCCCACAAGATATCCCTTGATCCCCATGGTTACCCTCAGTCCGGTAAATTAAGATAAGCAGAAGAAAGCGTTCTACAACATTTACATCAATGTGTCCCTCAACCTGCCCCCCCCCCCATCATATATAGTTTCAACTTGAAAGTTTCAGTTTTAAAGATTTTATTTCCCATTGGCGTTAATTTCATAGGTTTCAGAGGTAACGGTATCGATTGTGACCTGCACATACTGTTCAAGTAGAAATAAGTTCGATCATAATTTTCTTCACATTTATAAAACCCCAAAGAAGTTTGATATGCTAAATAATAATAATAATAATAATAATAATAATAATAATAATAGTGTTACTACTACTATTACTACTACTAATAATAATAATAATGGTGGTGGTAAACAACAATAACAATAATAATAATAATAATAATAATAATAATAATAATAATAATAATGAAGATGATGATGGTAGTAGTAGTAATAGTAGTGGAAATACGGAAGAGACGCAATGAGAGTAGCAAATTACTTTTTTTTTTTTTAAATAGCCTAAGCGTTTTCAACTCGCACCGTGTCTTTGTCACTATAACATCGGAGTTCAAACAAATAAGGCACGATAATTTTTAAATAAAGTTTCAACTAGATTCCGAATCTTGTAAAATTATGTAAATTCGATATTTTCTTTTATGTGTAGTGTTTGTCTTGTTTCCCTCCGTTTTCTTATTACCTTTGAGAAAGACTCGTTGCGATTCGAAAGCGCGTAGATTGGTTATAACATCGTTTTTGCTTTATATACAGAATCCTATGAGTACAAAATGGTTTCTATATCATTATTCCATCAAGTGAGAAATGGTCTTGTAAGTTCACTTTATCTCGGACTTATAAAAGAATCGATGAACGTAATTTTGATTTATTATGGCACAAAACTCAGTTAGAAATAAAATGTAAATGATGATTACTTTAGCGATGTGGGCTTTGCTCGTGCCACTTCCTTCCGAGACACGAATTTGGAGCTGACAATTAGAGGTGCGGAATAAGTGTAATATATGTTTCCAATTACAAACTTCCCATAACAATTAATAAAACTGTAACGTTAGAAAGAAAACAATGAGCTTGTTTCCTGTTTGTTTTTTTATAGTGCACAAATGCTTTACTTGCGAGGGACAAACCATATGGGAGGGGGTCATCTGAAATTTTTTATTTCCAAGCGAGATTTTGTTTTTAAAAAACCGTTTACTTCAAGAAAAAAAAAAATTTTCCCCTCATACATACTTGGTATAATTAGTTCTTCTAAAAGTCGGAGGAATGATATTATTTTCAATCCATTTGGGATTTGTGACATTTAATTTTTAAGAAAAAGAAATGTAAGCACCCACCCCCGCGGAATATCTAATGAACGGATACTGGCGGTTTTTACATATGGCGGGGTTAAACTCGTCACGTTTACTCCAAGAATGGGAGAAGGCTCTTGAAGAAAATGTATATACATGAGGTTATGATAGATATCTAAGATTTCTGACTGTCTCATTCTCATTTGCCAAGCAGCAGAGGAGGTGAACAGACCACTTGTCTGAATTGTCATTTGTCTAAAAAATAAAGCTTCCTACGAAAATGAAATCTCAAGGTCGATAACGTTAAACAAAGCCTCTAACTGACCATGAGATTTCTCTAATTGGGTTAGCTCATTTTGTTATTTTATCTTTGACTCTTTGTTTTTATTTATGGTGTGTTTCGTTTACTTGCCGGGTCACTCAATTTTGGTCGTTCACCTCCTCTGCTGCTATAATTAACCAAAGATTTTATCCAGACCTATACGATGGGTCATGTAGATTTATTGTTATAAATCCGAACGGAACAGCTTGTGCTCTTGAAAAGAAGTTTTTAAACTTAATCATGTCCATATCCCCTGAACACCAAGTATAATAAATATTTTGTAAAGTATAATTATCTACTCCATTAAACACACCTAAAATATTGCAGTTGTCTCTAATTACTTTAGGTATTTGTGTATAACGTTGTGTAACATAAATCACGTCAGTATTTTTGTGTCTGCCTCTGGAAAATATCCGAGCTGGATTTGATTGTTTGTCCAGCATCACATCATCATATACTACGAGGTTATTAATAAATCCATCGAGGTCATTTACAGATGGAGCTTCATCAATATCTGTGACAAAATCAATAATATCGTTTCCGTCTTCGTCTAATAATTTTGCATTTTTATTAAAATCTTTAAGTACTTCATAACATCGTTGATCATCTACAGATGGTGCTACTAAATATAATTTATTCCACTTGAGCCATCGCATTATCAGATTAAGTAATAATTGTGTCTTACCAGATCCAGCTGGGCCTATTATTATCATTCTAATAGAATTTGGTAGTGCTGGATGGTGTCTTACTGGTTCTTGTTTTCGTGTTGCTGAGAAGTCAGTTATATCCATATAATAAATAATATGAGTCTATATTGTGTTCGATGTAAGGCAACAACCCCCACCGTTGGATTAACAACAATAATAACAAAAAATAAAAAGCGTGCACTGACAGGTAAGTGTGAAAAGTGTGGCACAAAAAATATAAATTTATTTCGTCTAGCACAAAGACAGGAGGTGATATTGCTGCTTCGTTGGGAAAATTACCAGGGGTTCCGTGGGCGAAATATCCCGGGGAAAAACACTTACCAGGATACAATTATTGTGGTCCTGGAACTCGACTTGATATTCGACTTGATGATCAAGATCAACCGCGACTTGGAGAGTATCCAATAAATAAGATTGATCAAGCGTGTCATGTTCATGATGTTGCGTATAAAAGCAAGGATTTACAACAACGACATCTCGCAGATGTGAAATTGATTCATGCGTTAAATTCTATACCTGATAAAACTCTCAGAGACAAAATCGCTAGTTTTCTAATAAAAACTGCTATGAAAGGTAAAATAATGCTAGGGGCTGGGTAATTAATTATATAACTATTATAATGGAATCTGTTTATTATAGCCCAAGAGGATATTGGAGAGGCAGAGCAGCGATTAGTAAACTTGCTGAAGCAGCAAAAGTCTCACGTTCTGTTGCTGCAAATTGGTTAGCACGACAGGCAATATGGCAAATTTATCTACCACCACCTAAAAAAATTCAGTATGCACATTTTGATGTCAGCACCCCTAATGAAGTTCATCAAGCAGATATTTTATTTTTTCCACATGACACCATTAAAATTGGTAGACGTCAATCACGCACGTACAAATACGCATTGACTGTGGTTGACGTTGCAAGTAGATATAAAGAAGCAGAACCACTATCAACAAAAACAGCATCTGAAGTTGCATCTGCATTTGAAAGAATTTATCAGCGAGGACCCTTGCGATGGCCACAACTATTACAGGTTGATCCTGGCAAAGAATTTCTTGGTGCAGCATCATCGCTGATGAAAAAAACATAACGTTAAAATCAGACGAGGACACACTGAAATTCATCGTGATCAGGCAATCGTTGAACGATTTAATCGAACACTTGCTGAGCGGTTATTTGGATATCAATATGCAAAGGAAATATCCACTGACTTTAAGTCCGGGAGAGATCTCGTGAATGGGTTGCAAGGTTACCAAGTGTGATAGCTGCGTTGAATAATGAAATTACTCGTGTATCTTCTATGAAGCCTGCTAATGCAATTACAAAGAAACATGTACCAATACAACGACGTGAATCTTCCTCTCAACCAGTATTAGGTAATGTAACTGTAAGATATTTATATGAACCTGGTGAACTTGAAGGTGGTAAAAAAGAGCAACTGATCCTATCTGGAGTGTGACTACACATACAATTTCCAGCGTGGTAAGATCCACAGGTAGACCTGCAATCTACAGATTAGATTCGACGGCTCCTCAACGTGGATTTGTACGTTAACAATTACAAATAATTCCTAAAGACACACAATTACCACCACCTTCACTTATGTAAACTTGCACCCCTACGTCGATTACATTCAAGACACGCATCATATTTTCGCGTTTGTGACCAAGACTACTATTAATTCTATCAATGGTAAATTGTCTTGGATTATTACTCGAATATTGCCACAACATTATTGTGTTACAGCTTGCACAATGATTATTCTGTCGTTGTTTTAGTGTTATAATAAATTCAGCATCAAGATCAAAGTCACGCTTATCTTTTTTTGTCACATTGCTTATAACTCGCTAATTTTTTCTTTATGACGACAAAGTCGTTAGTGATTTCTTCGGTTATTACGTAATCTATGATAACCCTGTGCAGTTGAGATATTCTTCTGACTCGAGACACTGCGAGATAAACTAAATTTGACCATTTGATCCGATCATCGACAATCCAGATATTTGTATCAGAAATAGTTAATCCTTGTGACGAGTGAATCGTTATAGTGTATCCTAACGTCCACGGAGATTTATCCATGCTCAACGCGCTCTCAACAACATCAACAGCAACCAAAACAATATCATTTAACACAAGGTTTTGTATCCTACCACCAGGAATTTCAACTTCAATATTCTGTCGTCGAGTACTGCTGGGCGATAACACAATGGTACAGGTAGATTTGAAAACTTTTCTTTATGTAACGTAAATAATTTCTCTTGCAATTCATCACGAACTATCTTTCTACTTGCGACTATCAAATCAGCAGGTCTCCATAAATTCCAAAAATCATTCATAGTAGTTTCTGGAATTACTTTACGCATTATCTCGCACTGTATTTTATCTGGCTGCAGTCTGATTAACCTTTTAAACTCTTTCAACGATTCATCAATAGCTCTATGGTCATCAGTTATTTCTTCGTAATAATCCACAAATGATTTTAACCATTCATGCGGAGATTGACCGACGAAGGGTGGTGGTTGACCATGATCGCCACACATTATTACAGCGGTATTTTTAGTCAATAACCATTCAAGGAATATTTTTAATATTTCTAACGATACCGTGTCTATCTCGTCCCAGATCAATATAACTCACAATTGTACCTAATTTATTTCCGTCTGATAAATAAGCATTACTTCGACTTGTAAATGTGTTTTTTTTTCCGTTGTATCAGCGATTATAAAATCGAGTTCAGCATCGTCCATAATTAATCTTGTACAGTGTCGTTTATGGTCGTATGAATTACCTCGTGTAAATTTACCGATTATTTTTCTACCAAGATCTTTTGCAAGTATTTCATCGCTTTCTTTCCTGCATTTACGTATATTATTAGTAAAATTTTAACAATATCATCTTCGTTAAGATCAGGAAATTCTCTCCTGACATCTTTTTCTATATCGAACTTATCCGGTTCTGGTAACCAAACTTGTTTCTGTGGACGATACGATACAGTTGCTTCATTTACTTTCAATGATATTAAAATTCCAGCATCAAGCATATATCGTAATAGTACTATTGGAACCCAACATTTTTCTGAAAAATGTCTTCCAAACCAAGCATAAGTAATCGGATGGAGATTTTCCGTAAACTCGAATGAGTCTATACAGGCGAATCCGGTTAAGTCAAAATTTGGTAAGGGTCCGTTTATCGCAACTCTGGTCATCTCGTGTGATGGATGTCCGAATCTCTTAAAGTATTCAAAACACTCTCCGTATCCAAGAAAACTTCCAGGATAACATGCTACCACATCAACTGAAATAACGTCGCTATAATCGTATTTAGTATTCCATAATCCACCGTGACCATATTCAATACAACTTTTCTGGACATCTTCAAGAAATTCCAATCGTGTCGGTTTCCGTGAATTTTTCTCCTGAGCAAAGTGAGCAGCAACTGATGGAACGGTAAAACAATTATTTAGTAATTGTCTAACCTTGACATCGTCAGAAGTATATTTTAATGGAAGATTTTACATTTCTTCATGAAGAGATTCTGTACGACAAATATCACCATTAGGCCATACAAACTGATCGTAATAATCATATTCTGAACTTTGAAACAACAAAACAGATACAGGGTCACTTTTACTGATATTTCTAAGAAATTCAAATATATGACCATCATAAAATTTAACCGTTCTGTCTCGTGGAAATATTATTACTGCCACAGTCCATGCGTGTGCGTTATGATTAATAATATCTATCGAAGCTCCTCTTGATTCATATTTCGATTTATACAAAATCTCTCCGGTTAACGTCTTCACTGTTATTGGGAATTTAAATATCTTTCCCATCTCAGCAACGTCGCTGATAGACGCTCCGGTATCTTTAACTGCTTCTGCCCATGTATTTATTATTTTACGTCGTAAATCTGTTAAACCATTACCACGTATTGCGTTTGTGAAGTGTTCTGTAACCCGTTCAGCTACACAATTTATTCTTTACTCTGACAGTTTCATCGGCCTGAGATCATTGACGTCAGGTTTATTATTCAACGGATATATTGCATAGACAACCGCAGTCACAGGACATGCTCGTTCATAATACGGTTTGTCAATACCAGTCAGTATTCCTGGTTTGGAATTTTTATTTAAGAGGACAATATTATTTCCTGACTGCATGCGGACGTGATCACGTTTGTCGCGGATAATCCAAGTATCGTCGTCTGTCCTTACAATAAATTTTATTAAAATAAAATATCTTTGAACATCAAGGTGGCTAATAATCTCTCTTCCTCGTCTGTCATTCATTTTAGTATTGACAACATTTCAAACTCTGAATGTTGACCACACATGAGCCGCACCATCATCGCGAAATTCCTTCTTGGCTTCACGGATACGTTTGGTTATATCCTCATTTGTTAAAGCCAGATCTTGCATTAAAACACTAAATTTATATTTTGGTAGTCTGTCAAGATCAAATCTAGCTCCCGCTGAGACGGCGGAAGGTTCAATTGCGGATAATTCCTCCATTATTATAATTAAGACAAATATATATTTAAATCTATATCTATATCTATATCTATATATATATATATATATATATATATATATATATATATATATATATATATATATATATATATATATATAATGATTCAAACAAAGAATCGATGTAATTGGCTTATGATCGGATATACTTCTCCTTGTAACAAAGCATGTGTAAATGAATTCTGCGGCTACCATATGCAAAGCGTTAGACATAGGATTCTAGGACCAAAACCGTGTGTGCAATGTGGTGTTGGAGTCAGAGGAAAAACTAATTTATGTGTAAAATGCGGTGGTAAAAAATACAGAGAACTAAAACGATATTATGATTTAAAAAACTGTCGAATCTCCTATAAAAACCGCAGAAGACTATCTCGCTAGATTTTCAAAATAATGATTTAGACAAATAATATTATTATATAAATGGAGCAAAATGAGTTTGTAGCGCATCCAATTATTAAAAATTATGAAGCATCTCGTTATGGTGTGATCAGAAACTGCCGATTGAAAAAACCAGTCGGTAGTGTTGATAAATTTGGTTATTTTGTATTTAATACCGGTGGAAATAAAAATTATTTCTCACATAGATTCATCTATGAATGTTTTCATCGGGTCACTAAAGATGGACTTGTAATTGATCATATTGATGGAAATCCAAAAAATATCATTTATGTAACCTGCAAGCTATTACACAGAGTCAGAATTCTGCACGTGGAAATACAGGAAAGTGTAAAGTATTTGGAAAGAGAGCTATTAAAGCCGTAAATGCAGAAACAGGCCAAGAAATAACTTTTCCATCAATAAATGCAGCTGCCAAATATTTTTGTATACATCCACAATCGGTAAAACATGTCGCAGATAACATACAAAAATCTACATTTTCAATAAAATATGATCAGCTGATTACGTTTCAGTATATCCAGTGTGTCAAGATAACTCTATCCTCTGTAGGTGGGTCAATGATACTTAAAATAAAAAACAGAAAAAATAATCTGATTCGGAATAAATAAATAATTTTTACTGTCTATAGTTTGACTCTGTCAATTTTGCCAAGGGTTTTGTTTAGCCATCACCACAGTCAAGGGTCCACCTACACTGTCTTTGCTCTCAGTGTCACTTGTGTCACTTTTGACAGAATCAAATAACATAATCTCAATTGCATTACACGATTGTTCACAATCTTTTTTCTTTCGTACTCGTGAGACAATTAGGATCTTATTTTTTCGATTGAACGTGCAAGAGGTATAAATAGTTTCACCTGTGTGTCGTCTACCATTGCCAAGCATTCTAACATAGACTGATAAATTAATTTCATGAATCTATAATTGGATGGTAATGTGTATTTATTTTCAAATTTTCGTTGTTGTAATGATTCAAAATCACATATAATTTTCTGAGGATTAAGATTATCAGATATCTTTATTCCGTCATGTTTTAATTTTTCAATAGCAGAAATAATATCATTAATGTTTCCGTAGTTCATTATATAATAAATATTTCTTTAAAATAAAAATAATAATCATAAATATTACTAAATCAGATTATAATAATAAATGTTTCTAAATCAGATTATAATAATAATAAAAATAACAGGTCCCATAACCCCATGTGAACCCCTAGATTGCCAAACTACATTCTAGCAAGCTCAGAGTGTCAAAGGGGGCCTGTTTTTTGAAGATGATTATGATTATGATTATATGATCATATACATATGATTATGATTATATGATTATATACATATGATTATGACGGCACAACACATAAACTTATCGTAAACTTCTCCTAATGGACGGTATACGGGGGCCTTATGTACGTCCAACAGATTTTGTACACTCCCCCCCATAATCAACCCCGGGGAGTGCAAAAGTACACCCACCACGTGTTGACATGGTGGGAGAGTGTATTTTGTCTGTTGTGGATTTCGAGGATTTCTCCGGACCCCCAATTATCTTAGATAAATGGCATCAAAATCGCCTGCATTAACAAACGTCGATCATGGGAATCGAACCACGGACCTTGAGTACGAGAATTCAACGCTATAACACTGCACCACTTTCCACTTTCATACAAATATACGTTTTAAAATTATTATATAGTTAACCCAACACTGAATAAGCAGGCAAATTACGTACGAGCAGTATACTGAATAAAATCACAATTATTATAGCGCTGTAGTGTGGATTTATTTCAGAAACTGAAATATTTTAATTCTACATAGTGAGTCCGGAAGCTGAAGAGTACATACGGGTCAATATAGCCTGTTACCTAAAAGATCTAATAAATTACATGTTTATAAGCAGGCACAGTGAATAAAATCAATCATTATCAACTGTATATTTCAATTTCCAAACACACTTCATAAAATATACTTTATAAAATATTACATTTTCTGTATAAGTATGCGAGATTGAAATACATTTATATAACATACAGGTAAACAGCTAAAAATAACTCTGATTTGTAATTCAACGCACTTACAAGCCGACGTGATTTAATGGCTTTCTGAGGTCATGAGAGTCAAAAGGTGCATAAATATTGCTCTCTGTTACAAATTGCTGCTTCACTAACAGCTAATTGCTTACAGAGAACAATTAAATTACTGAAATATATTATTTCAGAATCAGATTATTTTTTTTCCCCTGATTATATCAGAGAATATTTACTCGGACGTTCTACGATAACGCTGTATGAGAGTACATACAGATTAATATTTAATTCTTCATTTCTTAAATCCAGAACGTGTCCTGTCTGGTCAGTAAGTTTGAAATGTATCCTTGATAATAACGGATTATGTACACGTAGATAAACGGGATTAATTGGCTCAGATACAATTAACCACCCAGGTGGAGCTTGAGGACTGAATGAATATAATATATATCCTTGCTGGGCCTGGCTAGACTTTGAAAGATCTACTTGATAGCTGCCATCAATTACGTCACATACTAGATTGACTGCGATTGTTGATGTTATATTAACAATACCAGGTGAGATATGGCGGCCTCCACCGTGTGGATCATTATTATATTTAAGAATGGTTGGTGGCGGGATTAATTTTCTCCATGAATCACATATTCTTTTAAAATGTTCATCAATAAGATCATTAACTGATTTCTTTAGTTCTTCAGAGTTAAATCCTGGAATTATAAATGTTGGCAGCTGTTCTTCTGTAATTCCATAAAATTTAAGAAATACTGTTTTAAATAAACGTTTATAACTTACACGCTGAATTGGGCCGTCTTCATTAACTATATAACTATTAAAAAATCTATCTACCGGTGCGTTTAATGTTTTTTCTCTGTCAACGATAGCCTTATTTGCATATTCTAAGTCTGATGCAACTTGATTCAAATGTTGTATTGTTTCAGTTATTTGATTTTTTAAATCATCGTCATAAAAAGTGTTGATGCTGGAAAATAAATTTCTTATATCATTAAGTACACGTTCATGTTCAGATTTAATTGGACTAGATTTTGAGTTAATTTCTTCAACGTTAATTGTTGATATTGTACCTTTCTTACCTTGAATGAAATCTATAAAATGAGTATAATGTTTATAACCATAATGAGCTGGATTTTCCAAAAATGGATAAGCTTTTCGATATTCTGGGATTTTTATAAATTTTTTAACATCTATAGTAAAATCAGATCATTGTGGTTCTGGTGGGCCTTTATAAACTCGTTCAACTTCAGGCCATCCTAATACTGATCTAATCGAACTTTGATAAATATCTACAGAATAATCAGGAGAATTTATTTCAATCGCTGCTGATAATGTTGGTTCGTAAGCAGTAATTGCTATTTTTGATTCTTTTCCTGTAATATATTTAATTCTGCGTTGAAACTCATCATTGATCTGTTCTATCTGATAACTACCCTTTGGAATACTAACTACTTGCCAGTCAGGAGTTCCATCAGGTTTATTCTTATTTGCAAATACTAATGAATTGTTCGGTTGTAGTCGACCGAATGGGTTTGATCTAATGTTTGGCCAACTATAATAAACCCGTAATTGTGCTAATGCTATTTCTTTTGCTGGAATTGCGGTTGGAAAGTTAACGCTAAACTCAGGATTGGTCGAACTTAATGATATCATAGTAGTTTTTGACGGTGCTGTATTAGTGACGATCTGTTGAAGTAATTCTCTTGACTCAGTCAAGGACGTTGACATTATTATTATTGTTATTATTTTAAATCGGGAATTTAATTCTCCATTTTTTCGCCTTGGCTATTGTCAAGGAATACTTCATCGTAGGTTTTCATTATCGTTGCGAACTCCTCATCAGATATTTTACCATCGCTGAGGTACGACGAAATATATGACGATAGTTTAGAATAAGCTGTTGTTGCTGTATGTAATTTTATTATATACTCGTGTAATTTATCATTTGTACATGTAGCTATCTTCTTAGCGATAATACTGAGAATGCCTGCGATAGTCGTTGAAGTTGAAACGACAATTGTTACAACTGCAGGCGCTGTCATTGTTATTGTTGATAATAATAATCCGGCTCCAGCAATAATAGCAGAAACTGAGTAAACAATTATATCAATGACAACCATACGTCTGCGATATTTTTTTACTTTTACTATATAATCGTCGATGATATTTTTTAATTCAATCTGACATTTACATACTTGATTATATCTGTGACGTTGAACGTCGATGTGGGACTGGGGTCCTTGGGTTTGATTCATTATACTTAATGACGTTGTCATTTAATTAGGTAATTAATTGAGGAGTTTCAGCTACGAATTCCAGATACCACCAGTAACGTCTCGGGGGCATTTCCGTTCATATCAACGTAAATGTTTCTTTGGTGTTCTTATTTAGCATCACCAGTAGAGGATTATAATGTACATTCGGTGATGATGAAGTGGCCGCAGTAATTTCCAAACCATACATAGACAGCCTGTATAACCCAGTTACTTCTGCGGTATGTTCGAGACTGTTATCGCGCGATGTCCATGTTGATGATCCTGATGCTACTGTGTGCACCATATTGTTAATTTGTTTGTGTGGAATTTTAATCAGATTAGTTTTACTAACAATATTAGGGATTCCACTGACAATATGATTGAGTTTCGTGTTAACGTCGGAGAGTTTTATGTCAACAGTTGGTGGACTTCCAAAAAAATCATTAATAGATCTGTTTATATTTCGACGAAAATTTAAGAACGTTTGTACGTGATTAGAAAAATCAGTTCTAAATGCGGTCATTTCGTCACTGATTGTTGTTAACGAAGTTGTTACTAGAATTTCCTTATCATCGACGTATTTTTTCGTTGCAGCATCAAATCTAATTCTGGTGTTCTGAGATTATTAATACCATTATTATTCATGTTGAGAAATGCACGCATTTTACCACCGTTGGCTAATACGTACTTAGATTCTTGATCGTCGACGTAATTCTTCGTTGCAGCGTCCGTATCTGCGGTTGGGTTTCCAAGGTCTATAATTTTATTTCGGTTCATAATAATGTTACCCGTGAATGAATCACCAGCTTTCTTGATATAATCGTTAACTGACTTACCGGAATCTTGTATTTTACCTTGATCAGTAAAAGTAACGATATTATTAACAACCGCGGTAGGAATTCGTATGAGTACATCTGGCAGTTGTGTATTACTTGTCTTTAATCGTCCTTGTTTATCATGAAAAACAACGACTTCATTTTGATCCACACTTGTAATATTTAATAAATCATCGATTTCATTTCTGAGCTGGTCAAGAGTTGCATATTTAGATAAATCACCTTGCTGCTGATCTTTACCGCGAGAAGATCTTCCGTAAATATCTACCATTATATGTATTAATATCTGTTTAAATGTGACAACGTAGTATATTCATGCACGACTTTATGAAGTGGTTTTCCTGGTGGTGCCGAAGATACAGCATCAAGGACAGCGAGTACTTCACGACCACATATTGGCGGATCAGTTAATTTTTGTGTTGGTAATGTTGAATACCAGATTGGAATACTTTGCATGCTGCTAACATATTTTAAAAATTCTTTTGGTGGCGCCAACCCTTACGAATCAAAATAAATTATTCCACGTGGATCAATTACATATGCAACCCAGTGAGTGCCATGACCAGAGTTTTTATAGAGATTAATAATACCAGTTTCAATATTGTTTGGTTGTTTTGGTAATTGATCACGCATAAAAACACCTCTGAAGTTTTTTATTTTTAATTTTTTTGCAGCATCAAGTAAATCAAAATTGGACATAGGCAGAATCAATGAACTGTCCCGGGAAGTCTTAGACCCTTTCCGTACCATGAATATGGGGTCCCTGGCAATCTTAGACCGCGACCGTATAGTGGGCCTGATAATCTTAGACGGCCCGGCTGTGGCACGTTTGGTGCTCTTAGACGTCTTCCGTGTTGTTTTGCCCGTGATTTTTTTTTTTAAGCTTTCTGCGTGCATGATTCCCTGTCCGGTTGCTTTCTTTAATGCCATTTCAGCAGCGGTTCCAACAGCACCTAACGCAGCTGCTTTTGCAACAGCTGGGGGGCTGCAGCGGCAATTAATGCTGGTATAGCTGCAAGAAGTGGAAATATACCACCAGATTTAACAATATCTTTAATGGCACCCGCAGAAAGATTAAGTTTTATACCTTTATTTGATTTTTTGGCTTCATTGAAGTTTCTGAACTGACGTTCTGTAAGAGATAATTTATTTTGACCACCTGCGATCTGTTCTTTTTTAGCGATATTTTTATTCCGCAGTTATCTTTTGATGCTGATTGTAGCCTTTTAATCTGACCAGGAGTCAGGGTAACACTAACGTGATTATATGACATTATAATATCATAAACGATCTAATTACATGTTTTCTACTGGAGCATCAACAACTCTCATTCGTCCACCAACACCTTCAAGTAACATTGATTTATTGCTGAGTATAACGGCAATTGCTCTGTAATTAGGAATAGCTCCAGCATCTCTGTTAACACGAGCTCGAAAATGTATATCTACAACAGATTGTCTGGTTAAATCTAAATGTTCTAGTGAAAAGTAATAAATTGGATATAAGGTTGTAAAATCTAACTGTGATATTTGTAAGCCAGAATCAATATTCTGATCACGCCCCATAAATGTCATCAAGCGATGATATGCACGTGCTACATGATTTTGATCAAAATTTAATAATATATCTTCAGCTGGTTCTTGATGTCCATTTATTCTCAGTGAAACCTCAGAAACACCAAGTTTGTCAAATATCATTATACTTCGTGTTTGTGAGTTTACTCGTGCAGCATCTTGTAATGCAATAAATATATGTCGCGGTGCAGATACACCTTGCTGAGAAGCTATTTGCCATGTGAATAAACCATTAATTGTACTTTGAACACTATCTGTGGTCATTGTTAACCATGATAACATTTATTTACCACCTTGACCCATAAAAGATAATAAACGTTCGTCTTCAGATATTGTTGGAGTTAATACTGGCATCCACAATGAAAGTTTTATCAGAATTACTTTACCAGCATCAGCAACAGCGGCAGATCGCCATATTGCATCATCATCTTTGGGCTTTCGTACAAGTACAACTGTGTGCTTGGCTCCGAAAATGACCTTTCTGACATTTCTGCAAAATCCAAAGATATGTGAAAGTGGAATCGCACATGAAAATCTTCTACTCCCACCTTTCAGCATTGCTCGACGTGTTGTAAATCCTAGATTAAAATTTGGATTAGAACCATGAACCACCGGCCACACATCAGCGTCAGCGGCGTCGGGGAAGTTTCTTGGTCGTCTTATATTATACTGTCCAATAACACCGTGGTCAGAAGTATCTTTCATAAACATCATTGACGGACCAGCTGAACTTGAATAATCGTCGCTGTATTTTGCTAGACCCAATATTGTCGTGGCAACGTCAACGTCTTTCTGAATTGATTCAATATTTTTTCCGTCAATCATGTACGTAGCGCCATCAAACAACGCCATAACACCATTATTAACAAAACCAACATTAGCATCAGCGATGTATTCAGTATTATCTGTTTTTAAAATTTCACCTTCGATCTCGATAAATGCTTCAGCGGGTAAGAAATATCTACTTGTATCTTGAACTTGTAATTCGATTCGTCCACGCTGATTTGGCTGTCGTGCGTCATAAGAATAATATTGATAATCGCGCACAGACTCACCCTTGAGAACTGGTGCGTCCATGTCAAATGCGGGATCAGATATACGTTTAAACATCTTTATTATATTTATTATCGTCTAACACGAAGACCACTTCCAGCTATTAGACTAGCGGTTATATTTTTTTCTTTTTCTGATAGTGGTACATCAGCCAACTCTGCTAGTTTTTGATTCGCAGCTTGATTTATTATTTTACTAATATTTGCGGGCATCACTTCAGTGCTGGCCAGTTTCACTGGTGGCTGAGGTTTTCGTCGTATTAATCGTGCTAGTCTATCCTTGATTGCTGAAAATGCTTTACTAGCAACATCACCAACAGCACCAATACCTTTTTCACGAACAACATCAATAGCTTTCATTCCCAGTTGCTTTGCAATCGGTATTGCTTTTGGGGCTAACCTTCTAAATAGACCCTGAACAACATCACCTAGTCCATCTCCGTAGGTCGTTTTGTATACTGGTAATCGTGAATTTATTACTCTAACCATAGTTGGTCTACGTTGAGCATTATGTATGATCATCTTATTATAGTCATTGTATCTAATTACATACTTAATCACTGTGGTAATCATCGGCGATTTCATTAATGAGAGACCGATACACATTAATATCCATGATACCACCTGTAAATAATCGTTTACAAATATCAGCTGCTTCATTAATTATTTCTGGGGAATTATTACCAGCTCGTTTTCCTCCAATGAGGATTTCTAGTCGATTAACATCGGAGAGAACGCTGTTTGGACATGGAGTAATAAGACCACTTCCCTGATTAGTAAGGCCACTTCCAGTTGCGCCGAATGAATCTTCATCTCCGGGTGATAAAGATAATCTTCCTCTAAGTTCTTCTAGTTTTCGTTGGCGTTCTGCTTCCTGCTTCTCTTGCCATATTTTTAACTCCTCTTGTCTTTTCTCATATCCCTCTTGTTGTTTTTTCTCCGTTTTTTTTCTTGTTCCAACATTCTCTTTTCTTCTTTTCGTCTTTGTTCTGTTATCCTTGCTTGTTCCTCATCAATCATTCGTTCTAACATTCCAACTTCCACTTGTTGTTCTGGAAGTAATTTCGATGATTTATATTTGTTTATACTATCAAGATAGATAGGATATCCTTCATCATTACGTCGAATTCGATTTTTACCAGTGTACACACGATAAAACCACTTTTCCCAATTTTCATCATTTATATATTCACCGCCGTATTCGGGTTTAGATAACCCTTCCGTTTTGAATAACTATTAACAGCTAGTTCAGCTAATTCATCTATGTCTTTAACAGATTTAATTTTTTCAATTCCTGTTTTGGAAAACTTATTTAAAAAACTAATTCTACTTCTAGCTGTTATTAATTCTGGTTGTTCTGCAATTGGTTGTTCTGCAATCGGTTGTTCATCATCATATTGTTCATTCGGCGGTGGTAACGCGACAGCTATTTCAACTGGAAGCTCCCGTAAAATCTTTTTTGTTTTCTTAGTTCTTTCTGCTATTTTTCCAGTTGCTTCAGCGGTCTTCTCTAACGTAGGAAGAAGACTTTTAGTGGTCTCTGTAATAGGTTTAAATAATTGTTCTGCACCTTCTGCAAATTCAACTTTAGATTCCTGACGCGCTTGTAGTTGTTGCTTAACAGAATCACGAACAGGTAAATATTTTTTAATTGCCTCTAGTCGCTCTCGAGCTAACCTAGATGAGTGTGGTTCTCCAGCCATTATTGATATAACAATGATTTAATTATAGCAGCAGAGGAGGTGAACGACCAAAATTGAGTGACCCGGCAAGCAAACGAAACACACCATAAATGAAAACAAAGAGTCAAAGATAAAATAACAAAATGAGCTAACCCAATTAGAGAACTCTCATGGTCAGTTAGAGGCTTTGGTTTAACGTTATCGACCTTGAGATTTCATTTTCGTAGGAAGCTTTATTTTTTAGACAAATGACAATTCAGACAAGTGGTCTGTTCACCTCCTCTGCTGCTTGCCAGTAAGACTGTTATATTTAGCTGGATGCAGGGTGTCTTGAGTAGCTGGACAGAAATTTAAAAAGGGATTCTGTATGAGTAAATCTTCGGACCTCTACTTTTTAATGATTCTTTAATAAATTCTGTTGTTGATTTTATTAAATATGGTTCTCTGTATGACCATGCGGTTGACAACACTCGGTAAATTTTATGCCCGGACTTGGACACTGACTGACACACTTGAAAATGAGCCCAACGTTCTGATGGATTGGTGCACTATGAACAGAATGCAATCAAACCCTGAAAATGGCAAACCATAGCTGTCAGTGAAAAGACATTCGGCACAAAATCTGTACTTAGCTTAAGTAATGCCGTCGTAAACAGTGAAGAACTGATTTAGTTAACCAATTGTTGTTCGATACACATGTAAGAAATCTTTGTAGGAAAGTTTCTAGACATCTAATGGGATAGTCATATATGAAGTCATGCAATTTTGGAGGATTTTTGCTACCCACCCCCTCCCCCTCGTCACATTTCGTCACAAAAACTCATACACCCTTTATATATGACGTCACAAAGTTTTGACACCACCACCCACAAAAAATGAATAAATAAAACTGAGTTGAAATAAGTTTTGTATAGAAAAAGCACACATCGATATAAAACTGCTTTCTGAATTATTTAATACTTTAAACAAAATATCTTGATCATTCCAGGTTTAGTCCTCTGGAAACCATTATTAAAGAGAAAAATTTTGGATAGGGAAAAAATTTCAACTCCAGGGAATATAGTTGTAGACATCTCATCTCATGAATTTATTTCTCAATGTTCTCTTCCTCCCATATTAATACTGCGATGCTACGTAGTTTATATTTTCTCTGGTAGAAGGTGCTGATATTGTTTTTTTTTGTGACGATACAATTTTTTGAATTCTCCTTTCGTCAAAAATCGTCACACAAGTCGACCCTCACCCCATGTCTTCGGTGCTTCACATCGTATATGGACAACTCCAAAAACGTATTGGTAAAAAATGTCAGAAGACTCAAGGAACTGAAAATTATAAATATCTTTACCTTTTGTAGCATCAACATCTAGCCTTAAGACTGCCACTTCCGCCGCAATAAAAACACTAAGCAACTTGAAGAAAAAAAAAAAAAAAAAAAAAAAAACAAGAGACCGCTCCAAGATGTGTATATGACGATTGTACCAGCGGCTTTTACAAACTCTTATTTAAGGGGGAAAAAAATGCCATTACTGAAAATACATAGAGTTTAATCAGTGGCTCCTGTAAACTTAAATATTCTGAATAATTGTTGTACCCAATTTTTGGGATCATTAGCTCCGTTTGAAAGCCAATAAATACAAATTTAGATATTCAGATATTTTACATTTCACAAGGATAACAACATCAACATATGTCAAAACGTCTTTTAAATATGCAGCTGCCATTCTGTGGAATAAACTACCAGATCACTATGGAGGGAATAAAATTTAAATTCATCAATTTTACCATAGGACGGTAAAGACTATAAAATTAATGTCCTCCTCTTCCCAACTCTTCTGACACTATAACGACAACATATGTCTGTCTTACCGTTTGTTTACTATTTTATCCTATGTACCGTCATGAGTATTATGTACCGTAAAGTGTATTATGTACCGTCACGTGTCTATATACCGTCAGGTGTCTTATGTACCGTCAAGTGTCTTATGTACCGTCACTTGTCCATATACCGTCAATTGTCTCATGTACCATCAAGTTTTTAATGTACCTTCAAGTGTTGTATGTACCGTCAAGTGTCATATGCACAGTCACGTGTCCCATGTACCGTCACGTGTCTTATAAACTGTCATGACTCGTATGTACCGTCATGTATCGTATGTACGGTCAAATGTCGTATGTACCGTCACGTGTCTATATAACGTCAAGTGTCTTATGTACCGTCAAGTTTCTTATGTACCATCACGTGTCTATGTACCATCAAATGTCTTATATACGGTAAAGTGTCCATGTACCGTCACGTGTCTATTTTCCGTCAAGTGTCTTATGTACCGTCAGGTGTCTTATGTGCCCTTAAGGTAAGTTTCTGTTGTTGTTGTTGTTGTTGTTGTTGTTGTACGGTTTAACGCCATTTTCCAGCACAAGATAGGCTATACGTGGCGGCCATTACAAATGGTGGAGGAAGAATCCGGGAAAACCCCGGAAAGAACCACCGACCCACGAGAAGACAATGGCAAACTTTTTCACATACCCACATTGGCCGAACCCGTGACTCGAACCCACACAGACAGAGGTGAGATGGCAGTGATCCGTAACGGTGAGCGCTTTAGACCACTCGGCAGTTTCGTATGTACCGTCACGCGTCTATGTACCGTCAAGTATCTTATGTACCGTCAAGTGACACATGTGCAGTCAAGTGCCTTACAATTGCCCCCATTTTCATAACTGTCTTCTTCGTTTTGTTTTTGGTCTTTTTTTTCAAGTATGGCTTAATTTGCATCTCAGCAAATTTGTATAATTCTAACTGTTTCTCCTTCTAAATGCAAGCTACCGAGGCTTTTAAATAACTTGTCCCCGTTTCTTTTAAATCTGAATCTGAATCTACTTAAATTAGCATCCTTCACTGAAAGTCATACAGGTCATGCATGCGCATTTACTCATCTTAAATTAAATTAAATATAAATTGTTATTTTAAAATATAATACTAATTTTGCTTAATCAAAGTCTATTCAAGTCTGATTATTGAATGCTCTGCACCTTAACTGTTATCAAGAAACTTCAGACGAAAATTATCGCTCGCTATAAACTTGTACAGTGGTCGCCATGTAACTGACTCAAGAAAATAGCACGTCGAGTCTAATCGTCACAATATAGGGTAGTGCGAATTTGTTTATCAACATGTGTGACTCTCTTTGTAACATGGCACGACATTCTTGCCGTATATACTTATCGGGCCGTCTATAGTCCGAGTCTATTAACCCGTTTGTTTGTACCCCCAGCAGCAGTAGAGCTGAACAGACCACTTGGCTGAAACCTTATTTATAAAAAAATAGGTTCCTACAGAAGCTGAAAAAAAAGGTCAATAACATAAACCGAACCTCCTA